>SNQN01004639.1:31451-50284 GCA_008642245.1 Bassia scoparia | reverse complement strand
GGATGAGGGTCTACATCGGCTGTCGAGCCCGAGTGCCCTCCCCCGTCTGCCTGACAGATTGAGAGCGAGAACTGTCTGCATGGCCGCGTGACCTAGAGGACTGATGCTGAGGTGACCGACTAGTGGCCTCATGCTGGGACCGGCTAGGTCAAGCAAATGGTCGGCCCGAGTCTCCTCGGCGAGGGGAGACCCGAGGCTGGGCTGCAGCGGCTTCGCCTTGGCTTCGGCGATTGTTGATGATAGTACGGGCATCCATGCTATCCCGTCGCCTCTCTTCAATGATGACCCGCGCATCCAGAGAGGGCCTATGTGAGCGACTAACCTGAGGGACGTCTTTTGCCCTTCTGGACGGAACGGGCTGAACCTCGCTGGGGGCGTTGCGTTGAGAACGTCCCCCCGAAGGAGAATCGAACCTGAAAGGACCTGGGCGTGGCCTGGACGGTGTGGCAGGCCTGGCACGAAGTTGAGGTCGTGGCCCGGAGGTGCGCGCTGGCTGACTGCGCGTGGGCTGAGTCTCTCCTTCTGCCCGTGGGGCCTTCTCCAATTGCTTGGTGAGGAGAGTTACTTTCTCCAGTAGGGCATCTAGTTCCTGCCTTGTGACCGGGTCTGTCGGCTGAGGGAAGCGCATGGGTGAGGGCCGATTGGTCCTCCCTCCCCCTGCCGCATTGCCCGAGTCACGCGCGACGGAAGTGGCAGTATCCCCCTCTGGGGGGTTGCCCTCCGGCGTACCTGTTTGATTGATTACAGGTTGAACATCACGAGCACCGTAACGCGTACTGACCATGGCTTGCTTGTCTTCCCCGCAGACGGCGTCAACCTGTTCCTGTTCAAGGAACTTACAAAGAGAAACAATGGAGTATTAGGGTGAATAATAATGACTGGGGATGACAGCTGGCACGCACGTGCTTCCGTTAACGTCCTGAGAATGGACACTGGTCTCTTCCGGCTAACCTGCAAAACAAGCAAAGGTGACTAACCCGGGGGATCTCCGGGAAAAGCTCCTCCGATGCTTAAGTCAGCAAAGAGACCTAACTGAAGGTCGAGCAAGCTAGATATAGGCACTAGAGTGTACTCGGTGGGTTTAGAATTAGATACCTGGAGTGGGCTCACCAACTCCCTTTTTATAGGGTTTGGTGAGGTTGACTGTTGGTGATTTTCCCAATGTGGGACAAACTTTTAATATTTAAACAATGTGGGACAAAAGTCTGGTATGTGTCAGACTTTGCCTCGTACCCTATTGAGGGTATCCTTATTATGCAAGTATGTGGGGCCCACATGTCTCCCTTTTTCGGGTTAAGGTGGGACCTACTGGGTACCATGTGGAGCCTGACCATTGGGCAGGGACAGTAAGTAAATAGAGTTAAGCATGCACTAAGGGATTATAGTTTGTCCTTTTTCACTTTTTAGGAACTATGCCACTCCGTATTTTTCTTCACCTATAAGGACTTGTAGTTAAATTTTAAGCAACTTAATCCTTACACTACTACAAAATTGATCAAAAAAACCAGATCTTTGGCATGTGTTAATACTCTTAACTGGTTTCTTAGGTTAAGAAACCAAACTTCCAAGCCCATAGGTCCCTTAAATATAAAGTGAAGGGACCAGATTTTGTAAAACCGATTCCTTATATAAATTAAATTAATCAAAGATGTCAGATTTTGTAAAACGGGTTCCTTATATAAATTATCGCCAAATAAAATAATGAAAGATATCAGATTTTGTAAAACCGGTTTCATATATATCTTTTATTTTTTTACCTTAATTAGGATAAAAAGTTCCTTATTTATTTATTTATTTATTTTGTAAAACCGCCTTGTACTTCGTAATTAGCTACAGTCGATCAATTCGCACAAAACCTTCAAGTTTTCGCGGTCTTCTTCTTCGCGACATTCTTCTCCAATTCGACTTCAGTTTTTCCTGTCAAAAAAGAAAAATCGACTTCAAATTCCACTTGTAATTCATTGTAATTTGCTACAGTTTCGATCGAATTCGCATAAACCTTCAATCGTACAAAACCTAAGTCTGGTGGTCTTCTTCTTGCGACCTTCTTCTTCCACAATTCGACTTCAAATTCTTCGCAAGACTTCATTTGCTTCAACAAACTTACAGGTTAGAGTGTTTATTACATTATTAAGTTCAATTTCACTTTTGAATGAATTAAAATTGACATTAGACATTTTTTGGATTTCAGTTTGGTCTTGCAACGAATTGAATGGTTCTTTTTTGATTTGATGGCTATTTCGACTTCATCATTCTCCATTTAAACATTGTTCGATTGTTTTTGTGCTGAAATTATATATCTTTTCTGCAATTTCAATTGCATGTCATTGTTAGGTACAAATTCTTTCTGCAGTTTCTTTATTCTTTGTATTTTACAAAATCTGAATTTTCTTTGAGACTTAATTGTGTTTGCTGTGGTCTTTCTCCTATTTCTCCGATTGTCTTCCTTGTCACCTATGCTCTCTTGCCATTCTTGGTCATTTTTTTTGCCACTTCATATTTCGTCAATCTTCTAGCTTTCTTATTACTATTTGGAATTTTATGCATGCAATTCTCATATATTTGTAATTGGGTTGTGATTGGCAGTTGTGTTTTGTTGTCTTTGGTTTCTTAAATGTGGGGTTGATTTTGATTTCAATAAGGTGTGTGTTGCTGCAAATTGCTTAGTACAGTTGGGATTGATTTTTTTATTAGGTTGAAATTAAAAGTGGGATTTTCTTGTTTTGCATTTTAACAAGTGGGGTTGATATTGTTTTTGTAAAATCTGGTAAGTCAAGATGTTTGGTGAAATTTTGTTGCCTTTTGTAACATATGGGAGAGATTTTCTATGCTAAAATTATTATGTTTAGCACATTTGTCAACATGAAAAAATTTGCGCTCATCTGATTCAGTTTACGCTAGTTTAGCAGGCAGCTGCTGCCTAGTATAAACAAACTTGTCCATCTCAGTGAGCCTGAAACATGGGCCTAACGAAGCTCGAGCTATGCTCTAACTAACTGAGCTATGGTTCAGCTCAAATGGTTGGGTTG
Source organism: Bassia scoparia (assembly GCA_008642245.1). Lineage (NCBI taxonomy): Eukaryota > Viridiplantae > Streptophyta > Magnoliopsida > Caryophyllales > Amaranthaceae > Bassia > Bassia scoparia. The sequence goes on along the minus strand of SNQN01004639.1, from coordinate 47,255 downwards.
GCTGGTTTGATAAGAACTAAGAAATGAGACCGCTCAACATTTATATGTTCAGTTATAAACTTATAGTAACACCATCTCCATCTAGGGAGCAGTTGGAGTACGGTACACAGTAAATACTGATGTTATAACAACCATATTTGTAATTTACTATAATAATCTTAATACTACTCTTGAAGAGTTGTCACACGCAAAACCAAAATTTGGGCCTGAAAACAGCCACTGAGGGATACATTCTTGTGCAGTGACGCTACCTACATGCAAATGGTACATCCTCTCCTACTTTATGATGCAAAACTTCCTTATTAGAACAGAAATTATGATACATAAACTATATATGTATATGTATGTCTCATATACCTCTTATAGTTCCTAGTACTCTTGCTTTCAAACATCGCAAGCTAACAATTATTGGAGGGGGTTTACGACGAGCTCCACCATTTCCGGGGTAGTCTTGGTACAGCAAAGTCCATACCTCATTATTAGCCTCAAAACCATGGGAATCGAATTCCTGATAACTATCGCTGATGCTTCTTTATTTGTTTCCTAGCATGTCTTAACCAATTCATTCCTTTGTTCTTCCCTTGCCTTTTCTGTCCTGTTGTGCAGGAACATGCAGGAAACAAAAGAATAAACTCTACTGCATATCCTTTTGTTATAACCAATATATTGTAATTCGCATCACAGAAGAGAGAACTTACTGTTATTAACTATTAAATAGCTAGTAACAAAAGGATGCATAATCTGGTACCTCCGAGTTTAGCTTCTGATGGCATATCCGGATATTATGGATTTATAGATCCAAATTTTATTTCTCCAATGACCCCAACGAAAGATAAACGATCAGATTACTTGTGTTGTGCTTGTGGGTGAATGAAGGAGGAATAACAACCAATTATTTTTTGCAACTTACCATGAAAAGTGAGATTAGTATATGCAACTATATTTTTCTATTATAACTTATGCTCGGATCACTTATTATTATTGTTATATTTGATTGATTTATGAAAATGTATACTTTATTCGACATTGAGTGTTAGCTGCCATAAGTCCGTGGAATGGCATAGTATTCTGGCTAGATCCTGCAGGAAGGAAAATGAAATCAGTCCATTCGCTCAATGAATCATTAATGAGTATGCAATTAAAATTCTATGTCAACTATCTATTTTTTCTCAATGCTTTGCCTTTATCTAATGGTTTAAATAGTAATTGTGGACATTTTTCAGGGAGAAAAATATATCGGAAGGATATCAAGAAAGTGAAAAAGGACGATGCCCGGAATTAGATGGTTCAAACCAAAGGTAATATATAGTATGATATTTAGTAACTCCTATGACTTTTGTGTAATTGATTTTGTTATTAAGTTCATTCCAACCTTATTGTATAATTGATTTTCTCCATGTGTAATAGTGCCCTCGCCAATCTCTAAACACAAATGATTGCGGATACTATGTGTGTCGGTACATGAAGGAGACCATAGCAAGTCGACGACCTTTGGTTCCAGACAAGGTAAATTGTGAACTTTGATTACATTTAGCGAATTTCCACGTGATACCATCTTACTTTTTTCAATTACATGTGATACCGCTATTTATAATTTAGTCCATGAAATACCATCGAATTTACTCTCTATTAATTTGRATTAAGGTTGGGTATAAGTGATTAATTTCAAAAAAAACTTAAAATAAAATGCCATACTTTAATTTTCACAACTACCCTTCTTTGAAGAACTTCCTTCACTCCATTCCATACTCTACTTAATATGCATATTTTGATCTGATTTAGTATAATGTGTAGTCTGTGCGTAAATGTGCAATCTGAACATGAACTTTTACAAACTTGAATCTGAACTTGTATAAATGTGTAATCTGAGACTTGCTATTTATAACATGAACTCGAATTTGTGATGCTATTAAATGACATTAATTAATCCTGAATATGTAAACTTGAACTGAATTTCTAAACCTGAGAAGTGAGAACTGATTAAAGTTTTTCTGAACTGAAATAAACTAATTTTGCAATTCTGATTGCGGTCTAAGACTTGCAATTATATGATTCCTGTCAAATRATTTTCTGAAATGATGTGAGACTTGGAAATTTAATCAAAAAGGGAGGCAGAAACAAATAAAACCCAACCCTAAGCATACTTAACCCAGCCCTAAGCATAATTAACTGAGTTTATTGAAGAGATAATTAACAGATGATTTACTGTAGACCTGTTCAATGGGCCGGGGGCCCGTTGACAACCCTAGCCCAACCCATTTTAAAAAGGGCTGGCCTTTTCATTTTTGAATATGGACGGGCTCAAATCAGGTTTTAAATAAGTGGGCTGGATAAGGGTATTGAGAGGTTTTAAAGGGCTGAATATGGGTCTTAAAGGGCTGCAAAAACTTGATGTACTTGTGCGCTTCCTCTGGCATGTCCTTCGTTGTTTGTATTTTTGCTAGGTTGATAATGGCTGAAAGCTCGCAACGATTGATCCGAGGTATAATCGTATTTTCGCTGCTGCTGCTGCTGTGGTTGTTGCAATGGTGCTATGGTTGTTGCCTTGATGGTTGTGGCGTTGCTGTTGCATGTTGTCTTGTTAACAGTAGCAGAGCTGCTACTGCATCCCCTGCTCTCCCAAGCTGCTGCCTTATGGACAACCTCTGCCTGGGCTGCTACTGCTGCTATGATGGCTGTACCACCACCCTCCAGTGGTGCTACTCCTGCTGTGTGCGTGGCTGCAGTTGTCTACTACTTGTTGGGTCATGGTGCACGCAACTTCTATTTTAATCTAATYTGTCTTGCTGCTACTATTCTTGTGTTGCTGTGGTTTTTTGTTATTTTAGTGGGTTGTATCTGACACACAAMGCTATCACTTGTGCATATGGGTTTGATCATTTTTTTACAGTTTAAGTACTTATAGATTGTTGTATGCAAGAGGTTTAATTTCAAAGATATTGTTTATTTTGCAGTACTTTGAAGGGATAGCAACGTGTTCTCAAGTTTTGATTGATGACATTAAAGACTCTTGGGTAACCTATGTGTTGAAAAATCAAGTTGTGAACACAACAAGAAGGGACAAATGATGCTATTGAGATATGATCGTGTGTGACCAATTTAAGTTTCTATATTTAGGTTCTTTGTCTTTTTTAGGTACAAATTAATAGATTTTTTTAGTCTTAGAATTATTATCTATCGTTGTATAGATATAACATTAAAATTGTGGGTTGAAAATGTATGTTTTGGTTGTACTTGGTTATGAAAATGGTAAACTTTTATTTTRTAAATATAATGAAAGAATTTGTGTATTTAGAACATTTCCATGAGTATATTTCTACGTATATTTATATGTATGTGCATCATATATTTGTATACGTAAAATTATATGTACATATATTTTTCGTTCATACGCGTACGCGTATGATTTCATATTTTCATGCAGGCTATTAATTTCATGCGTATAATTTCATATTAATGATTTTTTTAAAAAAAAAAAATCAATCTAAGAAACCAATTTTTGTAAAACTGGTTTGTTTGTCCTCCATATAAGAAACCAGTTTTTCAAAAACTGGTTTCCTTGTCCTACATATAAGAAACCAGTTCTTCAAAAACTGGTTGCTTAGGTGTATCAAAGAAACCATTTATAAATTTTAAATGGTTCCTTAAATCAAGGCAAAGAAACCAGTTTTAATTTATAACCTATCTCTTATATTAACCTAACAAACCAAAAAAAAAAACTGATTTCTTAACCTAAGAAACGTGCCAAATATAAACGTGTTGCAAAGTGGTCTCTAAGGCCATTTTTAACCGGTCTCTTTTCCCTTTTTTGTAGTAGTGTTATTTAACCCACGCGAGCATTCTCACCCACTCGTTTTTTCCACCCCACGAAACCCATGAAGAGAGAAAGACAGAACGTGTGAGTGAGACAGAGGGAAAGATCGAAAATTGTTAGAATCTGGGAGCGCGATTTATTGACGTTGTCGAGTTGCATTTGTAAAATGGTTGGTGTGGCAGTTGTCAAGTTGGTTGGCGCTGATTGCACTACAGTGTGGTGGGCGGTTGTGCGGTGTCACCGGTGTGGTTGTTTGTCGGGCTGCGAAGTGGTGCGCTGTTGTACGGTGGTGTGCGACATCACGAGGGTGGCCTAGTGGGCTTCAGGCAGGAGGTGCGGTGGTTGTTGAAGGTGAATGGGTTGTGGTGATTAGACTAATTAAGTTGGGTTAGAATTAGGTAATTAATTTAGGATTAGGTTAATTTAACTATGTTTTAAATTATTTTAGTAAGGGTAAAGTTGTCTTTTCCTAATAAAAAAATTTCCCTAAAAGGAAAGAAAGTTGAAAGTTGCAATTAAATTGATATTGCCTAAAATGGCAAAAGTTGCGATTAAAACGAAACGGAGGAAGTACTTCTTAATCATTAGAAGCTTGAAATAAAAAAAATACAATTCGTTATTGTTAAAACATTTTAAACAAAGACAATAAACTTCATAGAGTAATTCATACTTCACAATACCTTTTTTTTACAAAAATAAATAAATAAATAAATAATAAAAAATATCTTTTGTGGTCCAAAATATCTTCTATCAACTGCACTTATCTTTCATCCAGTTTATTATAATTCATAAAAACTGCAACTTAGGCTCTGTTCTCGTAGACTAAATTTTGTTGAACTAAACTTATTTTTACTAAACTGAACTTATTGGTACTGAACTGAACTTATTTTTTTCCGAACTGAATTTATTTTTATTGAAACCTTAACAAATATCTGAAGGACCGAACTTATTTTTACTGAATTGAACTTATTTTTACTGAACTGGACTTATTACTACTGAACTGACCTGGACATATTACTACTGAACTGGACTTTTTTTTCTGAAACTTATCTAAATAAACTCGAACACTTAAAAAATCGGTTGGACAAGCCGATTCACATCTCTTAGCTTACAACCAACACAAGTTGACGAGAACAGGGTCTTAGCTTCACAACATATTGTATGAAATAAAATGATGCTTTGTTTGGATTTTTCTTTGACTGTAAAGTTCTTGCTTCAATATAACAAAGGTTTGAAAAGAGAATGAAATAAGGGAGAAGGGAAAAAATGATATGATGTGTTTTATTGTACTCATAACAAAACAAAATTCAAAATTTGAGTTTGATGGTCATAATTTCCCACCTAGCTCGAAAAGTTAACTCTAGTTAATTTAATCTTCAAAAAGTTTTAGTTTCTTAAAGGTGAAAATAAAAAGTATAGTCCCTTAAAAGTAAAAAAACCATAACTTAGTCCCTTATTAAATGCTTAACTCTAAGTAAATATGATGATTTCAATTGTTACATCACTTAGATGTTCACACTAATTTATTCTTTCTATGCTAAACCCTTTTTACATTGAAATTGAAGATTACTATTCAAAGAACAAAACATTATTTGGTTATGCATCACGAGTAAGGAAAGAGGGACCAAAAGAAATCAGACATATGCTTAGAGATATAGGCACAACATATATACATTTCAGATGAAATTACATACAAATTAAATTCATTCTAATTTTGTATTAACCTTAAAACTACAATCAAATCTAGTTCCATCACAGCCAGTTCCAGCTTTTCAAGAGATGAAAGTCTTTCTTTGAGATCTTCGATCTCTTTTGTTGTTGCTTCTAAACTCTTCATGTTCGATGATGCTTCAGCTTTAGAAGAAGATATTTCTTTTTCCAACTTCAATATTTTGTCCAATTTGAATTCCATTTCTTGTCTATGATTCTCAATAGATGAAAGTTGCTTCTTAAGCCCTTCTTCATGTTTTCTAGACGCTTCTAAACTAGCTTTTACAAATGAATCCTCAGCTTTAGTAAACAAAAGTTGTTTTTCAAGATCCATTATGTTTTGCAATTTCAATTTTATATTGTGATCGAACTTTTCTTCGGTTAGAAGTTGTTCCTTGAGCTTATTTTCTTCCTTTGCAATGGCTTCGAACTCAATTTGCATTGATGATCTTTCAATCTCAACATGTGAAAATTCTTTCTCCAGTTTCATTACTCGTTGTAATTTCATTTCAATGTCTTTTTCAAACGTTTCTTTAGATGAAAGTTKTTCTTTCATCATACTTTCTTCCTTCTTGATGGATTCAAAACTTGCCTTTGTAGTTTCTAATTCATATTTTGTAGAGTGAACTTGTTTTTYAATTGACAATATCTTTTTCAATTTCCCTCCAATTTCATCTTCATACCTTTTTTGTGCTATAAGTTTTTCATTAAGATCCTCAAACTCTTTTCTCGAGGATTCTAAGTTAAACTTACWTGTTAATGCCTCAACCTTGAYGRAAGAAACTTGTTCTTCTAGCTCCATCACCTTTTTTAATTTCTTAATCGTCACTTCATGATCCTTATTATTTTGTTTAACCTTCTCTAATTCTTTCTTCGATGCTTGTAAGTTATTCATAGTAGCTGATAACTCGGCACGAGTAGATGATAACCTATTTCGAGCAAGTGATAATTCGGCTTCTCTAAATATTAATGTATCTCTAGTTGAGTTAAGATCTCTCTTTAGGTCTTCATACTTACTTTCAGCCTCTTTTGATTCTTTTTGCCCCATGACTTGACCTGCAAAATTAATAAATCCGCTCATATATCTCTATTATATAAGCCAAAGGGGGAGCAACGGTGTCCCCCCTATGCAAATACAAATTTACCCCTTGATAAGTTTAAAATTACATATTAACACTTCCTTTAATCAATTGCATTCTTAAAATAAAACTTTTTTTTTTTGACGAGATTAAAATAAAACTTGCATATATAGGAATATTTAAATTTACATACATATAAACTACCTTAAAATAAAACTTGCATATATAGGAATATTTAAATTTACATACATATAAACTACCTTAAAATAACTACATAGTAAAAAGAGAAAGTTGTGATTAAAAATATAAATTGATACAAATGAATCATTTTACGTAATTACAATCCATTGTTTTGAATTTGAAATTAAAGACACAATCAATTTTTTTTTTCATTTGTAGGCAGCACGCATAGCGTGCAAGAAAAAACTAGTGGAAAATTATCGAAAGATAAAACCCAAACTAATTTTTGTTAGAGTAATACCTGAATGAGAATTGTTTGTGCAACTTTTGAATCAAATTAAATGTAATAGGATAAGACGACCTTATTGAAAGTTGAAGAAATTGTTTTTTTGTCTTCMGCCAAGAAGAGATGAGCGTTTATTAATATAAGTTCCTCGCTYGCATTGTGCAAGAATCAATTCCTTGATTAGATGGATGATTAGACACAATGACTAATCATATTTTCATTCCTTCCTTGTGCAAGTTAAGAGTTGATTCCCACATAGGTTAATACAAAWTAGTCTCGTATTAGCCAATYTATACGGTAATTTATAATGTTTAATTTGATAGTTTATATAATTACTACTGCATAGCATTTATATTATTATTGCAAGCATTTTTGGCACATGATAGATGCATGCGTGAATGATTTGAGCTCTCAAATTTATTTATAATGATTCATAATTGAAATTCAATTTGTATTTTGATAACATACTTATAATTCAATATTTTTCAATGTCATTTTAAATTTTGGGTAATGCTACTACTCCCTCCGTACCACGAAGATCCTGCCAGCTACTGTTCATACGCTTCCCAATGCATGTTTTGTATCATTTATATCTTTAATTGTATATTTGTAAAAATTGTAACAATTGAATATTAATAATCTAATCATTAACACAAATCAAACAAGACCCCACATGACAATATTTTCTTATTATACATTAGTAGTTATTTACAAGATTCTTTTCACTTGTGAATAGTTAAGAAAACCCAATTGACATGATCTTCATGGTATGAAGGAAGTATTTTGTTTTTTGGTCCTAAGAGAGCCAAAAGTGGGGGTGTGCATGGTGCGGTTTGATGCGGTCTGGAGCCTAAACAACACTAAATTGCAATTTAGCGGTTTGAGATCGAATTTTCTCAAACCAAACCGCACCGCAACAATTTCCAAACCGCACCAAACCGTACTGTAACAATTTGTGGTGTAGTTTAACCGCTTTTTTTTATAAAAAAACAAAACTCCAAAATACTCTTTTTTTTTTTGTAAGTGATATTCCCTTCTAGTCTCATGCAATATCTGTTGTAGCACGTTTCCGCTTGGATCGCTACAAGATTTCCTCTGCTTCAGGGTTGAGAGATGGGTGGAGGCTTCCCTTCTACGCTACCTCAAGAGAGCTGATCTTGGCCTTGAAAACCTCGGGATGGCTTGGGACTTCACGTTCCTCGAGACGCCTTAGCACCTGCAAGAAGGAGAATAATCCTTTTTGGATTATCTCCCCTCCGATGCCTAAGTAAGTAACGGGAGGAGGAAAGTAATAAATGCTAAGCTATTTAGAGAGAAGTTAGAGAGATAAACGTCTATACTTGCTTAAGTATGAGTAAAATGCTCTCAATTGTATGTAAAAGTTGTGTGGAAAATGATGCCTCTCAAGGGGTATTTATAGGCTTTTGCCTTACCTCTTGGGGGCTCGGATGTGTGACACTTGTCACCATCCTGTGCATCGGTTTACCTGTTTTGCTTGCTTAGGCTGTTTCTTGTACGGTGATCGACCGGTTTCCCGTTGAATATTCACGGGTCATCTACCTCTCGGCTTCTGACACGTGTCACGAGAATCAATGCTGAGTCGGATTTTCTCGAGCACGCAAAACACGACACGTGGCTTCACGTGCCACATCAATATCAATAATGACAAAGAGAGCTAATCAAATCTTTGAGAGCTCAAAAAGACATATATTATATATATCTAAATATATATATTCAGGTTAAGAACCCTACTTAACATGAGAATTATGAGAACTTTAATCTAAGCCATTCAAATTAATCCCAAGCAATCTTAACCATTCTTTATTTTAATTTGATTTTTAATTTTTTTAAATTTACCTCACTCATTCTGCTGCATGCGATCTCTTACCTCCCTCACCACTTTCTCTGTCCATCGCACCACCTCGAATTGTCACGCCGTCGCTCAAACTGCTACATCGTCACACCTACTGTCATCGCTCGATTGCTATCGTGACAGACCCCCTCATCGCCGCGTCAAATCTCACTTGTTGGGTTTGATTTTAGGGTGTCTTTAGGGTTGGGTTAGATTGAGCCTAGGGTGTATGCTGTCGGGGTTTTGGTTCGTCCAGTGGAGGGAGGTGAGGTTATGGGTTTGGGTGCAGTGGTGGGTGAGGATGACGGTGAAGGTGAGGGTGAGGCTGGGTGCGGTGTTCGATTAAGGCTTGATTGATGGAGGTTGAGGGTGGTTGGTGCGGTTGGCTTGGTTTGTTGGGCTCGAGGGTGAGGGTTGTTGCTACGGGTGGTGTTTCGTCGCTGGTGAGGGTGAGGGTGGTGGTGCGGTGGACGAAGGTGTGGGATGAGGGTGCGGGTGGACTAGGCCGGCTCAGGGAAGGAGTGGTGGTGGTAGCTTGGTGCAGCAGTGGTGGTGGTGGCTTGGYGCACAAGTGGCGGCGGCGGCTTGGTGGTGGTTTGGGATGGGCTCAAGAGGAAAGAGAAAATTATAAAAAGCCTAAAACATGAGCTTAATTTTGCAGAACAAAAGGACTAAAAGTGTAGAACATAAGGATTAAAATTAAAACATGAATTAAATCTGTAGAACATGAAACTAAAAATATAGAACATTAAGACTTAAATTCTAGAACATAAAAACTGTAGGCGTAGAACAAGAAGATTTAAATTGTAGAACATATACACTGTTGGTGTAGAACATGAAGGGTAAAATTGTAAAACATGAGAGTTCTTATAGTTCTCACCTAAGAAAATTTTTTTTTCTCTCTCTCTCTCTCTCTCTCTATATATATATATATATATAGAGAGAGAGAGAGAGAGAGCCCGGCCCAGCTTGATTTCGGGTCGAAAAAATGTATGTATATATATGTATATACATATATATGTAGATGTATATACATATAGATGTATATACAATATGTATATATATATATATGTATGTATAGATATAAGGTGTTATACTATATAAGTGGTAGATGTATATAATTAGATGTATATACATATGTATATATAGATATAGGATTATACTATTATATTATATTGTCATATAATTATAATATATTTTATATATTATATAATATATGTATTAGTATATACATATATATATATATACATATATATATATATATATATATAATATATATAATATATAATATATATAAATTCGAGCTCGTTGCCGTGCGCGCGGTGCCCGACGATTTACTTAACGAAAGTTTATTATTTGAGAAAAAATCAATAATGCACAACACTACATTACATATTAATAATGATAGAGAATGGCTGTATAAAAAGTTTACTATTGATATTTTTAAAACCCCAAACAAAATAGATAGAAGGATAGATAAACGAAATGAGAATTTTCCAATTAAAATGAAAAAATACCTTTAAAGTAATTTAGATTGTGACAGCCTCTGGTTCAAAAAGAAATACAAGTAGATATGTCTACATTTTACATCATTGCATAATCATTTGATGAGTTAGAATTGAATAAAAATCCTAGAATAAGTCCCATATAAACCCACTCTTCAACGATGCATCAAAACTTGTTGTTCACCTACTATTCACAAACAGACCAAATGTGTTAGTTACTRCGAAGTACTCGTATTACATTACATTAGTTCTCTAAAGACAAACACATAGCAAATCAGCAATGATATTAAAAAAAAAAGAAATAGGCCCACAAGCAACTCTTACAAATATTTTTTCCACATCTCATCTTATACTTATTATGTGCTATTTGTAACTTAATCAGCATATAGGAACTTACAACTTAAAGAAATCTAAAGTTCCATGTGTTTCATGGTCATATTGATATAAACTGATAGATGGCTTAAAGAAGCTAATGTAAGAAGGGCCAAAATAGAAGTAACTTCAAAAAATATATGCCCAACCGAGGACAGTAGCAAAGCTGCAATATATGTACAAGGACAAAGCAGTCATCCAACTACCCAAACAAATTATAAGTAAAACAAATTTTCTGAATTAGTGAATCAATCAATCGAGGTTCTCAACCTTAAAATAAACAGATTCCTTATTATTATACAATAAATGAATGACAAAATAAACAAAAAACTGTGGATTCAAATATACTAATATAGTATATTAAAAAGCCACCATAAAACATTGTTATAATTTGGTTCAAAATCTTTAATCATTCATACAATCAGACACATGTAACTTGATAGCCCATATTCTCCTCCAAGAACATTAACATGTGATTAAATAAGAAAAGAACAGAGGAAGAAGTAATAAACTTATAAACATGCAGTGCATTAATATTAGCTAAATCTAGCTATTAACTAAGAAACTAAGAAGTAACAAACCTAGCTTGTAACTAAGAAACTACATTGAAATTATGGATGACAATTCAATTCGAATCCGACCCTAATCCGCTCCGAATCCGGTATAAATAAAGTCCGACTCCGAGTTTGAGGAGGGTTTGAGTCGGATCTCACAAAAAATCTGACTCCGACATTTATGCAATTATTATCATTTAATTTTTATATTTATTAGGCTACTTATGTATAATGTATAGTCAAAAACTTTATTTCATATAAAAAGGGTAAATATAAAAAAATTAATAGGAAAAAAACAAAAAACACACTTACAAGTAGAGAATTTTTTTAAAAAATATATATAAAAGGGAGAGTTTAAAAAATATATATATAAAAGGGAGAAAAACTCGGATTCAAGTCGGAGCGGAGTCGGATCTCGGATTCAGATCTCGGTGTCGGAGTCGAATGCTGATTTATAATCCAACTTTCTGTAGGGTCGGAGTCGGATTATGCATAATCCGCTCCGAGTCCGATCCGTTGCCATCACTAATTGAAATACAACACCATTATTAAAATTAGCTAAACATTGTCGTTTGAAGAAGGAAGCAAAGTCATTTTTTCCCCACCTTCCCAAGTCACAGAAACCCTTAAAATCATGCTACGATAAAAGCAGTCTTTTCCACAAGATCAAATGTTAAGTTCAAATGTTTCAAACAATGATACCAACACTGTTTATATGATTAGTTCAAAATTTTAGATAAAGGTGTTCATTATAATTGATGTAATGGCTTGAATTGCTAACCACTACTAATCAAGCCAGGTAAATTCCTAAATAGATGTAAGACCARATATCCAAAATCTTATTGTTTCTTTTGCAATGAATTCATTTTGACTCTCCTTCAAACAAATTAGACGCGGGGAATCTAGGTAGTGATAGACAAGCAATAACACTCAAGACACATCAGATTTGTTAGATCACTAAAGTGACTTTCTCACCTTGAACATGCTACATAATGTTTGATTCCAGCTTGTCTTGAGATGCTTACGATATCTGTTTGGGTTAAGAAGCCATATGAAATCAACCCCACAGATGTTTCCCCAGTGATTGTTGTTTGGGTTAAGAAGCCTTGAAACTGAACTTCGATGGAACATCCTTTGGACTGCACATACATAAGTGTAATGGTTACGCAGACGAGCATAGTACTCAGGTGTTCCAGGCATCAATTCCAACCTGTACCAAATCAAACCAAGATATGCCTGTTTAGAACATCATAATAAACGGGAAAAAAATCTGCTCATTTTTAAGATGTAGTTGTCTAGACGAACACAAGTACTTTCCAATAATATTCCAATTCCTTGAAATTGAAAGTAATTAGCTAATTAATCATGAGAAATGGAAGTTCCACTCGCTTAGGGAAGATTGTAAAACATCCTAACTTGTTTAACAAGCATGCATTGAAATCAACCACATGCGAAATGTCATTATTACAGCTTACAAACAATAGGCTACCTTTGACTTCTTGTTTAACTACATTTAACTATGATACCACCCAATTCTATTACCTAGTTCATTATTACCTGAGAAAGAATCACTATTATTCAAATATGAGATTCAGAAGAGAGAAAAGGTTACCTAGTTCACGCAAAACACGTCTACTGATTTCCCTTCACGGGGTTCAATCTCAACAGCTCCTGCAACAACAAATTCAACAAAAAAATCAATGAAAAAACAAATAAACAATAATAAAAATCAAAATTTTAGGAAAATACACTAATCAAGTACAGAAAAGGGTCTTATAAATCATTCTTTAAACATACTTTAACATAACATAAACCTTGATGCCTACACTTGAAAGATCTGAACCCCTTGATACCTCGACCCATTGACTTGATATTTCGGGCCGCCAATTCCGCACAGCACCCGACTACAACATTCATCCTGGAATCATCTCTAATCAAGTGTATTGTATCCGTGATACTCAGCCCGGGTGGGCCAAAGCCATGGCTCGAACCCTCATTTTGCCACTTCGATCCATTGAAATCACCTAAAATCACACAAAAATAATGAAATTAATTCTCATGACTTTCAACCCCATTGAAATATAAATTCTAAACATGTACAAATCTTTTTATTTTTACTTCTCCTTTCTTCCTTTGGGCACGAACTACAACAACTATTTATATTTTTGTTTACAAATTCTTTAAATGAAGATTGAAACTATTTTTAAATCAAAAGAAGATGATAATATCTTTACGAAGAAGAAAATCAGTAGTCAATCTTGAAAAGTAGAGCATAATCATGTAGCAATTGTAAAATCAGCATTAGAAGAAGGTGGTATAACAGTTTAAAATAATAAAGTAAATGAAAATAAAGGCTTTAATTTTACAGCAAAATGCATCAACAAATAAAAATAAATGAAAATCACGGCCTTCATTTTACAGCAAAATCCTTCAAGTAGTGAAAACTTGCTTTCTAATTATGAGTTTATGACACAAGTTCTGTCCATTGATTCCAAGCTAGAACTACAAAAGTAGATCACTCCTAAGTTCGTTCTTCAATCATCCCCAAAATTAGTGGTTCAAGGAAGAAATGCAACGAAAAGAAAAAAGTCAATACTCTTCAAGAGATTGTTCTCTAGTTCATTACGAGCCCTATTAGTCCCATTATGCTTACTTGTTGCCATTTCAAAATCGTAGATACATCGAAGCTTCTAGTCTGAGAGGATTGATATAGGGAACTGTCCCTGCCCAATGGCCAGGCGTCACGTGGCTATTAGTGGGTCCCACCATAACCCAAAGAAAGGGGACATGTGGGCCCCACAGAATAAAGGTACCCTCGATAGGGTACAAGACAAAGTCTGACATGTGYCAGACTTCTGTCCCACATTGCTTAAATGTCAAAAGTTTGTCCCACATTGGGAAAACATCAACAGWCAACCTCACCAAACCCTATAAAAAGGGAGTTGGTGAGTCCACTCCAGGTATCTAATTCTGAACCCACCGAGTATAGTCTAGCACTTACATCTAGCTTGCTCGACCTTCAGTTAGGTCTCTTTGCTGACTTAAGCATCGGAGGGGCTTTTCCCGGAAATCCCCCAGGTTAGTCACCTTTGCTTGTTTTGCAGGTTAGTCGGAAGAGACCAAGTGTCCATTCTCAGGACGTTGACGGAAGCACGTGCGTGCCAGCTGTCATCCCCASTCTTTATTACTCACCCTAGTTTTCTATTGTATTCTTTGTAAGTTCCTTGAACAGGAACAGATTGGCGCCGTCTGTGAGGACCGACAAGCAAAGCCATGGTTAGTACGCGTTACGGTACTCGTGATGTTCAACCTGTCAATCAGACAGGCGCGCGTGAAGGCAACCCTCCGGAGGGAGATACTGCCACTTCCGCCGCGCGTGACTCGGGCAACGCTGCAGGGGGAGASAGGACCAATCGGCCCTCACCCATTCGCTTCCCTCAGCCGACAGACCCGGTCACAAGGCAGGAACTTGATGCCTTACTGGAGAAAGTGACTCTCCTCACCAAGCAATTGGCCAATCGGGCAGAAGGTGAGACTCAGCCCACGCGCAGTCAACCAGCGCGCAGCTCCRGGCCACGGCCTCAACTTCGTGCCAGGCCTGCCTCACCCTCTAGGCCACGTCCAGGGCCTTTCAGGTTTGATTCTCCCTCGTGGGGACGTTCTCAGCGCAACGCCCCCAGCGAGGTTCAGCCYGCTCCATCCAGAAGGGTAGAGGATGTCCCTAAGGTCAGTCGTTCACATAGGCCCTCTCTGGACGCACGGACGATCATTGAAGAAAGGCGTCGGGATAGTCTGGATGCCCGTACTATCATCTACACGCCGAAGCCAAGGCGAAGCCGCAGCCGTTCAACCTCGTGCCTCCCCTCGCCGAGGAGACTCGGGCCGACCCTCTGCTCGACCTAGCCGGTCCCAACATGAGGCCACTAGTCGGTCTCCCCGGCATCAGCCAGCTAGGTCACGCGGCCACGCAGATAGCTCTCGGTCTCAGTCAGTCAGGCAGACGGGAGACGGCACTCGGGCTCGACAGCCAATGCAGACCCTCGTCCATAGGACTCCATTCAGCAGGGAGATAATGGACACCGAGGATCCAAAGAAGGTAAAGGTGCCCACCATCGAGACCTTCGATGAGACTACAGATCCCGAGGACCATATGGCAGCTTACAAGAGTCAAATGGCAGTCCAGACGGGATGCGAGGCCTCATGGTGTCGTTTCTTCCCGACCACGCTTAAAGGTATTGCTCTCACTTGGTTTAGTGAATTGCAATCTGGTTGTATTACAAATTTTACTAT
The DNA here is from genome assembly GCA_008642245.1 of Bassia scoparia. Classification (NCBI taxonomy): domain Eukaryota; kingdom Viridiplantae; phylum Streptophyta; class Magnoliopsida; order Caryophyllales; family Amaranthaceae; genus Bassia; species Bassia scoparia. The sequence continues at coordinate 31,613 of SNQN01004639.1, read as the reverse complement.
TTTAGAGGCTTTGTTCAAGCAACAATTTATTGCTGGTAAAAGACATAAGAAAACTAGCTTGCATTTGATGAGTTTGAAACAAGGCAAAACTGAAGGATTGTCTAGTTACATAAAGCGATTCAATGCCGAATCTCTGGGCATTTCGAATCTGGAAGACAATGT
>SNQN01004639.1:0-16995 GCA_008642245.1 Bassia scoparia | reverse complement strand
GAGGACATCACCCTCGGGAGTCTAAGGAGGCGCTTTTCCTTCTCCCGAGGACATCACCCTCGGGAGTTTAAGGACATGCTTCCTTCTCCCGAGGTCATAACCCTCGGGAGTCTAAGGATCTATTTTTCTTCTCCCGAGGTCACCACCATCGGGAGTCTAAGGATATGTTATCATTTTACCGAGGTCATCACTCTCAGAAGCTTGAGGATGTGTTCTCATTCTCCCGAGGGCATCACCCTCGGGAGTCCAATGCTATGTTTCCCTTTCTCGGAGGCAGTACCCCTCGGGAGTCAAAGAAAGAGATCTAAATATTCCCGAGAGACATTACTTGGATAAATTTTCTACATTTTGAAATCAAGGCTCATTGGCCCCTCGGGGCTCGGGAATTCTGGGGCTTATTAGCCCCTCGGGAGCCTTACTTTGTCAGGGCTCATTAGTCCCTCGGGGCTCGGCAGTCTTGGGGCTTATTAGCCCCTCGGGAGTTTTAAATTATCAGGGCTGATTAATCCCTCGGGGCACGGGAACCTTGGGGCTTATTAGCCCCTCGGGAGTCTAACGTTCTCAGGGCTCACTAGCCCCTCGGGACCCGACCATCCTCGGGGCTCAAGAAACTTAGGGCTTATTAGCCCCCCTAACCAAGGGGCTATACTTAGCCTGCCTATACAAATGCCTAGGTGACCTACTCCTGTCGGGAGACACTGTCTCGACACAATCGTTGGTCTGTGACCTTCGAACAAGCAGCCTGACCGGCTCCTTGACTAAATCCTTGACCGGGTACCTCCAGCCTTGTAGGCTCGAGAGACACATAGCCAGACCAGGAAAGTTGAGCATGATTCCGCTTGACACCTAACCTCCCTCGGTCCTCGGTATAAGTATCAAGCGTGGGGCTAATTGTCCCTGCCCAATGGCCAGGCGCCACGTGGCTATTAGTTGGTCCCACCATAACCCAAAGAAAGGGGACATGTGGGCCCCACAGAATAAAGGTACCCTCGATAGGGTACAAGACAAAGTCTGACATGTGCCAGACTTCTGTCCCACATTGCTTAAATGTCAAAAGTTTGTCCCACATTGGGAAAACATCAACAGTCAACCTCACCAAACCCTATAAAAAGGGAGTTGGTGAGTCCACTCCAGGTATCTAATTTTGAACCCACCGAGTATAGTCTAGCACTTGCATCTAGCTTGCTCGACCTTCAGTTAGGTCTCTTTGCTGACTTAAGCATCGGAGGGGCTTTTACCGGAAATCCCCCGGGTTAGTCACCTTTGCTTGTTTTGMAGGTTAGCCGAAAGAGACCAAGTGTCCATTCTCAGGACGTTGACGGAAGCACGTGCGTGCCAGCTGTCATTCCCAGTCTTTATTACTCACCCTAGTTTTCTATTGTATTCTTTGTAAGTTCTTTGAACAGGAACAGGAACCATTGTGCTGACTGTGAGCGTGCATCTGCAGTAACAAAAAACAAAAACATTACTATAAAGAAAAAAGAACATCAAAGATTGGACATATTATAATACATAACTTTACCAAACTTCCAACACATATCAGCAATAACAACAAGTCAATATATCATACAAGTATGACTAGACCCTTGATAGAAACCAGATTGGATGTTAGCAATTCAGCTACAAATCAACTTCATAGTCTCCTGTTACGAACTAATGATTCCTCATTTAAAAGATCGCTAATCCCAAATTTCATAGTTCAGACATAGGAAAAAAAATCCAATAGAGAAAGATCGATGTTTTTAAACTGGCCATAGAAATTTTAAAAATCGAGATATTCCTCACGTTGGCTTAGCAGTTAGCACCATATGATCCTAAGATTCCTAAAAAACATACGCAGCCATAAATGAGAGTTCATTTACCAGATAAAGTAGGGTAGAAGTTGTAACACACAAAATAGTTAATAAAAAAAAAACAATAAGTGTCTTTCTCAATCTTATAAATTAAAACTACCGACCTCATCTCAAAAGTAAAATATTAAGAAAAAATGAATGTTTAGTTGACTATAAGGTCTTCCTTTCATGTAGATTAGTAAATTTCAAAGCATAACTAACTCATCTTCATCCTTGAAGCGACATTCTAACTGCTTTAAAATCACTCTTCAACTAATAGGGTAGCTTGTCAACATAAAACAATCCAACAGGAAACCAGAATTAAAGAGAGTAAAAATGAGATTAATCAAAATCCCACCTCTGCCTTAATTTTCATACAAACCAAAATTTTCCAAGTCATAAGACCCAAATCAACTCATTACATTCAGTCAAAACATCATACACCCAATTATCCTGCATTCATTGGTCCCACAATCAACTAAACCCTCCAAAAATGCCTTTATTTTCATACAACCCACAATTTTCCAAGTCATAAGACCCGTATCAACTTATTACATTCAGCCGAAAAATCATACACCAAATAAATTATATCACAGGATTAGTTCAATAATCATGAATACAACACCCACAGAAACTCAGCACAAATAAGCCCTAACACTCAAAGCAAATCACAGATATCTTGAAATGTAAACCAAAATCAACTCTAACAGTCAAAAGAACACATCTTTCACCATTATTACCGGTAAACACTGTGAAATCTTGAATTTAGTACATTCAGTCCAATAGTTCAGCAACCTCAAAAAAACAACGCAAGTAAACACTAACACTTCAAACAAAACACAATCAAGAAAATCGAATCACATATACTTTGAAATGTGCACCTAACATCAACTCAAACAATAAAATTAAAAGAATATAGATTTCAAACTCATTCAACTTAACTGTAAGATCGTTGATTCTAGCACTCATTTAATCCAAATGTTTAGTATCCCCATAAAACAAACTCGAGCAAACTTAAAAACAGAAAAAAAAGAAGAATAAAAAGACTTTGAAGCTAACTCAAAATTACTTGAATTCTAGGATGCCGAACCTGCAACCATTCTTACACATAACCTATTTATACACATAAATAGACAGCAAATGAAGGCACTCGGGCTCAAGTGATCAGAAAAGGCTAATTGTACAATCTAAAACTTCATTTGGTTATACATTCATGTAACCAAATGTGTTCAATCTCAATAAAAAAAATCAAAACTTTAATATACCTTATACGAAATTCGGGAAAAAAAACCGATAAGAAATTCAGAACGAAAAAATTTAACAATCAAATCTTTATGAATTTATAAGTTTAGAACCAAACAAAATAAAATAAAATCATACTGACCTCAAGAAATTTCTAACAAAAATTCCAATTAGAAATTTAGAACGTAAAAAAACATTATTTTTCATCTTCAAAAGCTATCAATTTATTTTTCTTTTTCTTGAATGCTTTCACCACCATCACTGATTTTACCCCTCACAACTTAAAACTGACAACAACAATAACATAAATACCCTAAAAACACTAATTAGATCAAATTAGAAACCCTAGATCTAGAAAAAGTAGAAACCTGAAAGAACCTAAGAATCAACTTAACAAAAAAACATTGAAATTAAATTTGAAACCGACCTGCAAATCTACTTCAACCTGCTCCTTGCTGCTTCCATCTTGTCCAAACTGCAATCGATCGACGTGAGTAATCCGTTAGTCTCGAATGCTATAAACAAAAAAATTGGAAAAAAAAGAAAATAACAATTTGGTATCTGTAATCAATTAAGTGAAAGCACAGATACTCACATCAACAATGCGGCGATGAACAAAGGAAAAAAAGCAATAGAAAGATGCAAGGGTAGCAAAAACTATGGCGGTGAGAGAAGGAAAATGAAGACGAATGAATGTGGGAGAAATAAGAGTGTGTTGCTGCTAGGGTTTTCTCAGAGAAGAAAGAGAAGGAAGTGGAGATGATGGGGTGTGCTGTCGTTGTTGTAATGAATGAGATTTTTGGACCGTTGATGAGTATGCTGATGTAAGAAACGCTATTCATCGCCTCACTCTGTTCATTCTATGAACAGTGTTTTTCTTATAAACTTATATAATGTAAGGATATATATATCTCAGCCATCCAACTTTAAGAACATCCAACGGGTGAGATTAAAAGTCAACATTTCACCTTTCCCTACTCCCAATACTACGACATTGTCCACATTTATTTACAGCCACTTATTTCCCCCCTCTCTCTCATCTTATCATCTATCTCTTAGTTTCAGTCTTCTTTCTCCATATCTTGTACCCTTTCATCTCCATTATGAGACATTTACAATGCATCTATATACTGTAGAATAATTTCACATAATAAGGATCTCAATCAAGTAATTATATTTGTCCAGCTATCACCTTTACTAGCAAAATTTATTATTTATATGTTTTGTTGGGTTTTTCAATTATAAGCTTTGTAGACTTGTTGCCATGAAAAAAATGGAGGTTGTCGCTTTATCTTACAATTGATAATAATTTCTTGTGATAGTTGTATTTGTGTTGGAATTATTGTGTAAACTAACAAATGAATTGACTTGCACTAGCTACGTTAGAAAAATATAGTGGCCAAAAGCAACTTACTCTACTATTAAAAATTGGAGGAATTGGATGATTATATAAGTTTTGCAAAGCCTTTGTCTTTTCTGTTGTTGGTCAATAGCCTTCTCTTTCCCACTTTGTATACGCTTGCCACTACCTTTAGTTTTTGAATGGTTTGGTGGAAGGATATCAACTTTTGCTGGAAGAACACACTCAATATAAGCCTCCAAATCTTTTGACTTCTCATCAGGAGGGGCATCACTAATCTCAAGTATAGATTTTTTTGTATTCAATATTCCATTCCTGAAACAACGGATTTTATTAATATCATATCCAACTAGTTTTGCACAACTATGTATGTCCTTCCATAATTCAGATAATTCCACATTTACAACTTGACTCTCAGAACTTCCTTCATCCACAAGCATACTTGAATCAAAAGCGGGAGATCGTATTGCCATTTTAGTCCATCTATGCACCATTAAGTGAGGCAGTATTGAATCGATTTCTTTGCCCTTGAAAACACATAAGATATTTCGACATGGAATGCCATCTTGCTCAAATAGCTTGCAGGAACATTGTACCACATTTTCCGAACTATTGTACACCATAATTCTTCGATTGTATTTACCTCGTACCACATATGTTATACATCCATTATTTTCTTTCGTTTTTTTAACTCCACAATCCAGGCAAAAAGACCAAAATTCTCTTTGGAAGATGTAAAAATTTGCATGTGTATACATTTCTCTTGCCTGCCATTCTAACTTTTGATTTGTTTTCAATGTAGGACGTGAGTGTATTGACTCATGGTCAGCTACCTTTTGGTTGTGTCTCTGCTTCTTAATTATACTTTCATACCGAACCCAAAATTCAATCAAAGTAAGCCGCTTGTAGTAAGAGCACCAAAAACTGAATTTTCACTTTCAGAGATGGATGTTGTTCTAAATAATCCAGCAAAAAACAAGTCTTTAAAGTATGCTGGTATCCACGATCGTCGCACCTCATACATAGAAGAGAACCAATCGTTGTTTACAAGCCCATAATCATTAACAAGTGACTTCCATTTGTGCTCAAATTCTTCATGTGTCTCTGATTTCCACACACATGATTGCAATTTTTCATGAAAATCAACATTACAGTTTAGCGATCCACCAACTTTCTCCGATACTKTCCTCATAATATGCCACATACAAAATCGATGAGCAGAGGTATCAAATACTTTTTAAATAGCTACTTTCATTGCCAGATCTTGGTCTGTAACAATACACTTAGGCTTATGACCACCCATGGCATCCAGAAATTTTTGAAACAACCACACAAAGGATTTAAGAAGAAGATTAAGAAAACCTGAATTCAACATCAATGGTTTTTCCAAAGTAGGAAAAACAATGCATAGGGGCTCCTCCTCCATCCTTGGGGCTCCTAGCTCTTTAAGTGTCCTTTTAGCAGCCATGAATGTGTATTTGATTGGTAATGAATCTTCTAACTCAAGTTCAGGTTCATCACTAAAAATGTGAAGTAACGGTTCTGGTTCTGCCTCGTTTAGAAAGCCCACGTACACTTTAATGCGCTTAAGTCTTGCTTGTGTATCGTACGCGTTCATGCACCTATAAACAAAACAAAGACTTATTAAATACTAGCTAAAAATTTACAGTGTATAAATGCTAGTGGTTATATGCATGAGTATGTCGTGGTTGTTCAAATATATTAATTAAGAAACCATTTTTCTTCATTAGGGACAACATTCAGATTTCCTCTACCAATCACGAACTAGCTTTCACGGTCACATATAATCCTCCACAGTTCATTCATCAATATTGGAACAAGAAAAATTCCTTGTTAGATAGTTTAGTGTAAACTTAATTATAAATATAAACATATAAACACGATCCGGATCAAACATATATATATATATTCCTTGTTAACCAACTTAATAACTAATAAGCAAAAAATGAAACCGCAAGAATAAGTCATGCAAAAAGTTTGGAGGAAACATGTCATATACCTGTGTTTATGCTTATTAGCAAAAGAAAGTAGAACAAGATCGTAGCTTGCAAAAATTTGGACAAGAAACAAGCAATAAACTCATCATACTTTACTTAACAAAATAAATAGATATTTRAATAYGTTCGAATTGAATATCATATATGATGATCTAATTTTATAGAATGTGGACYRCATCACAAAATTATTGAGCAAAGATCAAAGTTTTAAATGATTATAAGTATGCTGCTAGCCTGCTACTACTATATTATAATGTAATCAAGTTTTCGTTYATAATATAATTRACTTAATTAGAGGRGGTAAAAAAAATCGACTTAATAATCCCACTCGTWAYTAATTAACAAAGTTARGCACAAAGAGCATAGCTAGCATTAATCTTYTATCATCATATRGAGYAAAAGAGAGTGAACGTACTAATGTACATAAAAAAGAAAAACAATAAAAATTAAAAATAAATAAAATTAAAATTAAAATAAAGACAAACATAAATTAAGAAAATTTATACCACAAAACCGAATACAAGCAAACCGAATACTCCGTACTATTTAACTGAATGTCACTTTTATATATGTCAACTAATTTAAACTTTGATCAAAAACGTAAATTAAAAAATTAAACCAATCTCCCCGGTAATCGCGCCAAAATTTGTTACGAGTCGTCGTTTATCGTATTAAATTGATCATTTATTAAATCTATCTTAGTCATTCAAAAATATTAACAAATAGTAAAAGGGCAAGAAAGGGTCGATCCCACAAGGAGATTATTAATTATAAATACTCAAAATTCAATCTAATAATGTTAAGTATAAAGCGTATGTACAATATTTACACTATTCAAATATATATGATTTTGGGGGATTTAAAGAAATTGTGATTATTTATAAGAAATCTACTTCTAAACTAATCTACTATTTACAAGCGACAACAACTTGACCGATTCCATTTATACCTCTTACTTTAATTYAATAACTAGCAATAATATATGATCGACYTTRAGGATTACCAATTATAATTACTAGACTAATTGTAGAGCCTAAGATAACAAAGACTCCCTATCATCCCTTATAATAAGCCAATTACGAACTAAGTCAAATTGACTCTAAACCATTCTAACTTACASAAATATGATCGCAACTCATGTAATTTAGATATGACAGCATTATAAACTAGGAGACATCATTAGTCCTAATTAATCTAATCACATAAATGTTAGAATAATTAGATTGACATTATTTCTCTAACTCAAACCAAGCCATGATCGCAGACTCAATATAAATTAGGGACTACTTCATTATACGATTATGAGCTAAGCCAAATCATATAATTAGCAAACATCTACAATCATATAATGAAAGATAACAATCAACCATATAATTGCAAATTGCATAATTAAGCATAAGCAATATCAAATATTAATTAAACAGAAAAAATAACTCAAGTAAATTGTAACAATCCAAACCAGAATATTATAATAATAATCGAATCAAATTAAGTTAATTAGAGTAGTAAAGGAATAAACGAGGAATTAAACTAAAATAATTGAATAAGAAGAACTTATGATTTTGTACTCAAGAACACTCAAACGATACTCGGCTTCGATCTCGCGATTCGATGTTGTCCTTGTTCGACCTTGAATTTGAGTCTAAGCTTCCCTTCAATGGCAAAATTTAATACGAGTCGTTTATCGTATTAAATTAATCATTTATTAAACCTATCTTTGTCTTTCGAAAATATTAACAAGCAGTAAAAGGGTAAGAAATGGTCGATCCCACAGGGAGATTATTAACTTTATATACTCAAAATTCAATCTAAATTTAAGTATAATACACATATATATATAGATACTATATTTTACTATTCACATATATACGATTATGGGGGATTTAAAGAAATTGTGATTATTTATAAGAAATCTACTTCTAAACTAAACTACTATTTACAAGCGACAACAACTTGACCGATTTCATTTATACCTCTTACTTTAATTTAGTAATTAGCGATAATATATGATTGACCTTGAGGATTATCAATTATAATTACTAGACTAATTGTAGAACCTAAGATAACAAAGACTCCCTATCATCCCTTAATATAAGCCAATTACGAACTAAGTCAAATTGACTCTAAACCATTCTAACTTACAGAAATATGATCGCAACTCATGTAATTTAGATATGACAGCATTATAAACTAGGAGACATCATTAGTCCTAATTAATCTAATCACATAAATGTTAGAATAATTAGATTGACATTACTTCTCTAACTCAAACCAAGCATGATCGCAGACTCAATATAAATAGCGACTACTTCATTATACGATTACAAACTAAGCCAAATCATATAATTAGCAAACATCTACAATCATTATAATGAAAGATAACAATCAACCATATAATTACAAATTGTATAATTAAGCATAAGCAATATCAAATATTAATTAAACTGAAAAGTAACTCAAGTAAATTGTAACAATACAAACTAGAATATTATACTAATAATCGAATCAAATTAAGTTAATTAGAGTAGTAAAGGAATTAACAAGGAATTAAACTAAAACAATTGAATAAGAAGAACATATGATTTTTGTACTCAAGAACACTCAAACGATACTCGGCTTCGATTCCGCGATTCGATGTTGTCCTTGTTCGACCTTGAATTCGAGTCTAAGCTTCCATTCAATGGTTGTCTCCTCTAACAATTGCTCCAAGCGAAAACCCGATCGAAACCCTAACTCTCAATTGCTCTCACTATTCGATTGTGTTGTGCTTTTCTGAAAGATTCTCGATCCATATATATGCACGTCCCATAGCTAGAACTGAATTGCACAACTATCTCGGCCATGAGCAAGATATACGGAGTGCAGTTTGCTTCCTTTTTGCTTCACGCATGCACCATCTGACTTCTTCTTCCTTTTCTTTTTTTTCTTCTATTTTTTCCTTTTTCCGTTTCTTTATCCTTGTTTATCTTTTTCAATTTTTCTTTTTCTTCTTTTGCCTTCTTGTTTGTTTCTCACGTGGCTTATATTGTAGAAGTGGGCTTTCTTCTTTAACTTGCATTTGATAAGCTAGACCCAATACTTCTTTATCCTTCTAATTTCCTACAAAAACACAAACACATAATATTAAGTATCAATTTTTATGAAAATAGCTAATAAATAAAACAATGAATAAAATAAGATATAAAGTTATAAAAGTAACTAATTTTATAAAATAACTAAGATAAGACAAATATTAGGGACTAAAAGTATCGTATATTATTGTAGACACCTAAAAATGTCTCCCCAAATGAGTAATCAATGATGAAGTATACCACATGTCGCAATTAATTCGAACTCGAAAAAACGCAATTGAACTCGTAATGAAGATCGAAATATGTGAAGTCAAGTCACACTCGAAATTATGAGTCAAAGGTCAAATACGAGACAAAAGTATTTTCTTTCGGTTTTCTCGATAATCTCAAAGGTTTTCAAACAAGTTACGCTGGCGATTCTCATGCTTTTTGTTTTTCATCATTTTCATCATGTCGTCACATTTTCTGAATCCGCCAGTATTTTTAAATTATTTTTTCTGATTTTCTATGATTTCTATGATTTTGCAATGTTTAAATACGCAGAATACGCAGAAAATACATGAAAATTAGAAAATACGCGGAATTTCTAGAATCTCCTAAAAGATTACTTTCTTGCGAAAGGAGGCGTCTGGAATAATCCGTAATCTTAGTAAATCGAGACATATGGCAAAGAATTATTCCGAATTTAAATATTTCAGATTTTTGGAAAAAAATATATACGTAGAAGCCTGCGATATACGCTCCTAGGAGCGTATATACGCAGGAAGCTGAGGAGCGTATATACGCTAGTGAAATAGTTGGAGCGTATATACGCTGCCTGTGAGCGTATAGCTCACAAGCGTATATAATCGCTCAGTTTTCTCCTCCGCGCCTATAAATACAACCTTGCCTTGCTCATTTCGAACACACACGATTTCGACTTCCAACTTCCACTTTACGATCTAAGCATACTCAGTCAATTCACATACGTATTTGCATTCTCTCTCTCATTCACAAAACTCCTTCACAAATACACATAAACACGAGTCTTTTGCGTTCTTTCGATTCGTTTTGACAAGCGAAACAAGGTTAATTCTGAGATTACTCACCTATAATCTCTTTTCACTTTCTTTTAACTTGATTAAACCTTATTATGGGTGCTAATGTAATTATACAATGTAGAAACCGACTTTGGAATCATCTCATGTAAATTGTAGGATTATTATTCATGCTTTTAATTCGTTTTCGCTAACCTTTATTATTATTATCTCTATCTTGTCAATACTAACGTTTTTCTTTGTCTTAATTAGCAATTCAACCAAAGGACATCGCTTTTTAGTTTTTAACAACTGTGTATTTGCAGGGACAAGGTGAGAAGAATACATATATTCATTACTATGTTACTAACCATTGTTTTTCATGTTTTGTTTTGTACATATTCTATCACACTTGTATATATTGCTTAAACAAGACCGGAAATATTGCGTATCACATTAAAGTCAGATAATCATGGACGACCGGTTTTCTAAGCGCCTTGTTATATTGACTAACAATAAAGCGATCGCCTTGTCCATTGTAGAAGTCTTCGTTTGTACATAATAGTAAACTCACTTAGTAATCTTTAGAGGCTAGTGCCGCTAATAAGGTTACGAATATGTAAGTTGTGTGCATCCAATTAAATCGTGCTTAATGGAATTACAATGAGACCGAGTAGAGGCCGCTACATGCGGGCGGATTGGGTTACTGATTCAATCCGTACCATGTCCCCGAACCCACGACTGGTACTTGATTGGACGTGGGGCCATTTTTTTGGCACCAACGTTTCGGGCGTCCGTGAATAACTTTTTAGGCACGGGTGGCGACTCCCTTACTCGACAACACTACCCCAACGCACTCACGTGCGGGTTCCGTGGCTCAAGCCACGCAAAGCACCTCGATGTAGTAACCAAGCCGCGCGCCCGGCTATACGGCGAGGGCGCAGCCCACGTCCTACAATTTGGCGACTTCACTGGGGATAATCACCGTTAGGTGAAGTGGACAGACTTGAAAAGTCTCGTAATTCCATCATCACGTTTATTGGATTTGCATTTTGCATGTGACCTTCGAATAAGGTCGCGCCTTAGGCTCATTGGTCTCACTATGGCATGTTCTTGCTCGAGACTACCATAAGGGGGGAACTACCTTGGCTGCATGTGGTTATTGATCGCATGGCTAAGGCAAGTCTATCCGCCATGCCGTGTGTGCACGTGTTACTGATCGTCGTGCATAAGGGGTATCTTGGCCATACATCGCTAATTGCAAGTGGTGAAAACTGGACCAAGCTCTACTTTTAGGCGTGGTACACTCTCTGACTTAACCTAGACCGACCATAGTTGACTTGTCATCACGTGTCTTGTATATAGTGCATGTATGGGTCCTAGCCATGTACAGTTCTAGCCTTAACACAACACTTTCACATAGTCCATGGTCATCTTATTAGTTCACATCATGCATTTCATAGCCTATAGTGACTTTAGTTGGCCTCTACCTTAGTCTGTCCTTCAAACTTTCGACTTAGTCCACACAGACTTTGACCCTAGAGTCTTGACCCTTGACCATTAGAGTCCACATAGACTCTGACCTTAGGTCTTGACCCTTGACACTAGGGTAGGCACAGGACTTTGACCTTAGACGTTGACTTTAGACTCACATTAGGATTGACCTTACCTTCAGCCAACATAGGCTCGACCTCTATGTGTGACCCTAACCTCTTCAGGCACATGCATATCATACATCCCTATGTCATTGGTGCCCTTTCCAAAAAAAAAAAACGAAAAAAAAGCAAAAAATTTTGCATTCATGCATTCATTCTAGGAAAGATGACCATGGAATTAGGACATGCATATTGCATCTGCATCCATATGTTCAATAATGACCAATGGAAGTTCACTAAGGGTTTATTTCTTTTTGAATAGGGGTGAAGCCGTCTCCATGGCCTTGCTCGACCCAAAGAGTTTGAGCCCTAAGCCCAATCCAAACCTAACCTTCCTCCAACACTTCATTACCCATTAGCCTTAACACCACAAAATGGCCTCCCACAAAGAAAAGCTCCAAAAGCTTGCCGAGCAAGTTCAACAGCTGAAGCTAGATCAAGGAGTTGACCTCATGAGCACTTCCTTGGACAAGCTGTTTGAAAAGGCAGTCCAAAAAGCCATCGACCCCCACCTTCTAACCAAGACCAACCTCCTCTTGACCCCAACCTCTGCAACCAAACTGCCGAAGATTTCTCAGCCGAAGACATACCCAAGTTCAAGCCGACTGATGACCCTCGATTCCATGTAAAGGGATTTAAGACCACCATGGCACTAGGGATTGACTCTGCCTTGTTTCCAATGGTCTTTCCCTTTCCTTGGAACCGAATATGTCAGAAGTGGTTCTTTTTCACTTCCTGGAGAAAGAAATAAGCTACTTGGGTAGACATCATCCACGCATTCATCGGCAAGATACAAGGGTAACATTCAGACCCAAACCTCCTCCGAGAGATTGAAATCCTTAACCAGGGGAAGAACGAGGGGTTTCACTACCTATCTGACTAGATGGAGAAGAGTTGCTGCCACCCTAGTCTCCGCTCCTACTGAAGAAGAGATGGTCAAGACCTTCATTTCTGGCCTCCAGCCGGAATTACAAAAGATCATCTCAAGTATCGAGGCCTTACCACATTCGCAAAGGTCTACCACGATTCGGAGTAGGACATAGAAGGACACACAATGATCTTCCTTCGAGTCCAGCACTGAAACAACAAAACGCTTTAGCGTACTATAGCCTTTAGGAAAATCGAAGATCGAGAAGCGCTCCACATATTCCCAATACAGAAAAAACAATACATACCGGAGGAGTAGTACATATTCATTTTTCCATTTCAGAAAGCGATCAATAATAGTCATTATGTTATAGGTCAAAATTCTTGCCAACTTAAGACACTCTTATGTAAATAACCTTCCTAATATTAGTTAATAAAGTTATCCTTTCTTATCCCATCCGAATTTACTTTCAGCCACCACAACTAATCAAGTTTGTTATAAGCTAATCCCAAAATAAACATATTAATATGAAATCAAAGTTCAAAAATAAAATCGACACACTCACACTTATCGAAAAAAAAGTAAAAATGGCGCCCAGTGCCGAACGAGAGAGGCCTTTCCATTATCACAACTAGGCAACTCCAACAAACACCTATTCCCTCCATTCCTGTCATGTCACATAATCGTCATTCAAAAGCATCGCCTACTGCAAACCCTTTGAGCCACACAACATAAACACTTATCATGAGCAGCCAAATATCGTTTCCTTTCATCACACATCTCGCCTAACTCACTTTGGACCACAGCACAGGAATGCCATCACGGCAAAAAGACCACTCGCGCACCAAAATGAAAAAGAAACATACACAGAAGAAGAATCACAAAACCAATGGGCAAAAAGACAAAAAATCAAAGTTCCAGAACTGCCAGTCATTACCACCACAAGTTGCCAACCTACGGAACTGTCAAATATCCAATGCAATCCAAAGTTCCAAGCCCAATTCAAACAAAAGCAATCAGACGAGTTCAAAAGGCACACATGCGCACCGAATGAGTTCATATCACAAAAAATGATTCATCAAATACAGCTCATTTCATCAAAATCACCGTACATAACACTCAAACCCTAAAACAATAATACAAACACACAAAAAGCCCTCCTCACACGATAAAGGCAATTAGTCCAAAAATCAAAAAATACAACAAAGAACTCACGAAAACAAAACACAAAAAAACAAACAGGTCCATGATTTACAGAACCCGTAAAAAGCGGAACACAGTAGGAAGCCTAAGAAAACTCCTCGAAGATGTTACCGAGATACCCAAGTTAAAATCAGATAACAGTCTAAGAAAGAGGCTCATCAATATAGATTTTAGAATATCCACTTAAAAAGTCAGAAGAACCATGTAAAAAATTCCTAGAAAAAATCGCTAACAACCGCCGATCATAAAAGTACTAAAACAGGAGCATTGACAACCACCACCAAATCACATGTAAGCCACCCAACCACGAAAGAACTACACAAATATCACCACACTCAAAGTTTACACGTTACCACACATAGTACAACAAAAACTTTATAAGCACATATAGTACTAATTATTCATATGAAACCTTTAAGCCCTACACTCCTCCAATCTTCACAATACACCTTAAAGCAAAGAAAGGCTACATTCACACTCAACAATACTTCCCATAAATAGCAGCTACCATCAATTCTTCAATCAGCTAAAGCAAGACTACAATAAGTCAGGCAAAGGGAATATACATCCCTCAAAAGATCAGAAATATGCCAAAACATTATCTACCAATAGAAGTTCAACCTCACACTTACAATAGACAGAGAAAAACAATATAACAGCGTACAAGAAGTCACAACGACATATTGAAACAGCCAAAGTAGTATCAAAAAATACAAACAATCACCTACATAAAAAATCAAAAAAAAAAAAACTTATCCATTACCACCAACAAACAAGCTAAAGCCACAAAAACCCATCAGGACCCACCAAATAACGCTAGGCCTCTACACATGAACTCCTTCACAACTCACACTACACATTAGCCCCAACCACCATCAAATTTAACCACACAAAAAGCAAAGCCTTACATCACAAGGGGCTGGTAAAACAGGCCTCTACAAATCCACTAAACAAACACAAATCAACACCACCATAATTTAACAGCAAATCTTCACCACAAAAAACACAACCCACAACCCCCCCCAGTAGGGAAAAATAATAGAGCGGGCTCAAACTTGCAAATCCAAAAAACAAAAGAAGCATCGCCTTTGACTCGAATAAGAGCTGAGGACCCTATCATTGAGAAAACATGCATCAACAATACCCACGACATACACAAAAAGTTCAATACCTTGACCAATATAGCCGTCAATTCTCCATTGGTCATTTCATGCAAATATAGATCTTAAGAATAGAACTTGCATTAACACATATAGACCATTGCAAAAAACCACTATCAATACATACCAAAAAATATTGCGCAAAATTGAGCATAACAAAACTTCATACATGCAATAGACAATCCTTAGGCAAAACAAAACGACGGATTACATTTGCAAACATTACACATTGCCCACCACCTCCACACAACAGGCTAGGGACACCCATCTACATGCAAGTTGAGCCATCATCACGAGCACTAAATACACGGCATTACATCAAACTATAGCGAGCGATTGTATGCTCAACGCACGAACATTCTTCTGCCGGAAAAAGCCACGTGATAGAAAGCAGCTCAAAGACCGTAATATAGGGAAAACGAGCCTATCCTGAAAAAAAAAACAGCGAACGAGAGCTGCATAATCCAAAAAGGGAAAATACAGTAATCCAAAACACACTCGAACTAGCCACATATACACGGCAATCGCACTTACGCAAATATACGCGATTAACAACCCAAATAGTCTAGCTCAACCCAGCAACTTTCCCCGAAAAGCCCAAAACAGAAAACACAAAACTGGTACAGACGCAAATAGAGGAAAAATTTACACACGACAAAAGAGCAGAACGAAATGAGACGCTAAAATACCGACAACCCCGGAACACATAAACACATTACAGACCTTCGCCGAAAAAAAGCCCAAAAAGAAAAATAAGAGTCCCCGCCGCATACGGAGAAATGGCATCAAGATGAGAATAAAAACAAACCACGACAAAAAAAGAAAACGATCACAACTCCTTACACCCGAAACAACCAAAGCCCACCTCAACACACCACCAGAAAACACCCCAAATCCGGTCAACCAACCAGAATACGTCACGGCACCACTTTCGAAAAGGAACGACAAGCAGCTAGATCGACTCAAAGGACAACTTACATTACCTGTTCCCGAGAAAGCCCACACAAGTAACATCCCATAAAAAGCGAACCTCCCAACGCCCAGCATCAGGGAAAGCGCTACCATACAATCCATGCTTACCTATCCCGAACAAAAAAGCCGCCGAAAACACAATAGGCTTCAAGCCAGCCGCTCGGAAAAGCTTACCTGGTACGGCACACACGAGGACAAGAACTTTTCGAAAGCGCGATATAACAATAAATCAATCACTCATCTTTCTTCACAATGCGAGACACAACAGCCATACCACAATCCCTAAACATACTACCAAAAAACACCTCAAGAGAAGAAAGAATGAATGCCCACGACTAAAAAGATGACGCGCCAACGAAAAAAGCCACATAAACTAAAAGCAATGAACACCTAAACGCACAATAAAAAGACACCCGAATCATAATCCAAAACCAAAAATCCTGTCCTTTAAGCAAGACCAACAAAACATCAATAAACTTACAAGGAATCGCAGCACGTCCAAAGAGATGAAAAGCAGCCAGAGGATCATAAAGCGAGCACTAATACAAAAAAAAAAGAGCAAAATAAAAACGCCATTGGGGCGCATCCCAAAAACAAA
>SNQN01004638.1:27111-50288 GCA_008642245.1 Bassia scoparia | reverse complement strand
AGGGAGAATCATAATATGAGAGAATAAAGTGTAATAAATGTTTTCCTTGGGTATTTTAGGCTTTTGATTTACCCTTGGATCGGAAGCTTGGATGTGCACATTTATCACTCACTTCATACACTAAGGTCTATTTACTTCAGATTATTTCAGTTCAGTTCAACTCTATTCTGTTCAGTTCAGTTCACCTCAGCTTCATGATTTTACTAACTAATCTAAATCACAAATACTATTATAATTATATTATGAAGTTGGTTTGTTAGTTTGGTTAACCATGTTCTTTCTATAGTTCAATACATTAATCGTAAGTTAAATAACAACAAAATTAAATAACAACAACAGAATAATACCATATAAATAATAATAATAATAATAATAATAATAATAATAATAATAATAATAATACTTATATATTAATCATTTCAATAGCAATAATAATTATTATAATAGTACACCTAATATTTAGTAATACAATCGTGGCATACACTAGTTAGCAAAATAATAACAGATATTGATATATACAATTTCATATAGATACTAACAAGTATTTTAACAATATATGATACATAACAATATTTGGTAATACATATTCTTTAAGAATATATCAGGACCATCTATGAAATAATTAACAATATTAATCATAAGTTAAATAATTCAGTTCAGTTCAGTTTCAGCTCCGTTCAGTTCAGTTCAGTTCAGTTGATTTCAGTTAATGTAAAGCGACCCTAAGTTGCCCGTTTCTACGTTCGGATAGTTGATCGTGGGTCAGGTTCGGGCAAGCTATACAAGTGAAGCCCCATTAGTAAGCTATTGGGCTTGAATTCGGGCTTGAATATTGTTTCCCAAACCAAATATTATAGCGATGCTAGTCGGGCGGACCCAAAAAATTAACTCAAATTGTTGAATTTTTGATTTTCAAAGTCCGCTAAAAATATTTAAAATCGGGTCCAGACTCGCCCGAATTCGGCCGAAAATGTCTGTCCAAGCCCGTATTTTCCAGACCAGACTAAGTTGATCGGCTCTACGTTCGCATGTACGGATACAATTTTTCGATCTAATTTTGTCAACTTGCCCATCTATAAGTCATTTGACTTATGACATGTGATTGTTGACGCGTTACTGGTAGGACCCTTACCACCTAGGATCACCATCTAGAGTCGACACATGACATATGGGTCCATATGCCACAATCAAACCTAATTTTGAAAACGTGCACTAAAGTCAAAGATTCAAGACTAATCTAATCACAAGTTGGAAAAAAAAAACATTTTGTACCAAAGTTTAAGTGATAAATTTTTTCCGAGCTCTTTCCCAAAATAATATTGGGATAATTCCAATTTTCAAAATATGTTTGCACTTTTATAATTCCCAATATACCGTCCATGTCTTCGGCTCATTTGAATTTTTTTTTTCCGATTTAGTGAAAAACCGCCATTTAGAATGGCGAAGATCAACACTGCCATCCCAAATGATGATTTTATATTGTAAACCGCCATTTAGAATGGCGGTTTTACTTGTATTTAAAAAAAAATTGAATGCTACAACATCAGAACTCAGAAGTAGAGGTGATCGTGGGCCGGGTTCGGGTCGGGCTTGGCCTAAAATATAGGCCCTATAATCGGGCTCAAACCGGGCCTAGATTCGGGCTTAAAGTTTGTGTCCAAAGCTCAAAAATAAGGGCGGGCCTAGCGGGCTTTCGGGCCTTTTCAGGCCGGGCTCAAAAAATAACCAAAATGCCTAAATTTTGATCGCCAAAGCCCGAACAAAAAAGGAAATTTCGGGCCCGGCCCGGCCCGAATWCGGGCCGAAAAAGTCGTGACCAAAGCCCGCAAAATTTCGGGCCGGACCGGGCCGGGCTTTTTTGATCACTTATACTCAAAAGCATGTTGCAACAATAAAAGGGTGAATAACATATCTTTCCCTCAAAAAATTCAATGTTGCAATAAAATCATTAATTCTTTTAAATTACATAATAAAAATCTCAACTTTCATCAAATTAGTAAGAATTAACCATTATCATACTCAATTTCACGAGTTCAAACCAAACATTTCGAATTCGTGGCTCCAAAACGAACTAACCTCGATAGCAACGGAAACCTTGCAGGCTTGCAGCGATTGTCCGTGTGTGGTTTGGTCAGAAACGAAGCAACAACAGTGGAGCAGCGGTTGAGCGGTGGTGCGTGTAGATCTGAAGACCTGCATGAGTTTGGTAGAGAGAGGGAAGGCAGGGGCATGCGCGTAGATTAACTACGACGTTTGGTCGACGACGTGTTTGGTCGACGGGGCATTTAGTCGGCAGAGGAAAAGGGGTGATCTGAGTGCCATGCGTGGCCTCGTGGGTTTTGGACTTTTGGTAAAAGGACGCAAAGAGGGAGAATTGTTTTGGTTTCAAAGAATAATAAATGTCAAATTTGGTAAGTACAAAACTGCTACTTCAAATGGCGYTTTTGTGTTTATAAAACCGCTATTTTAAATGGCGGTTTATTGATAAAAATCTCTATTTTAAATCGAGGTTTACTACAAAAAAAACTAGGAAAAAATATATAAAATAAAACTCGATGACATGGACGGTAGATTGGGAATTGAAAATTTTGTAGCTGTATTTTAGGAATTTCAAAGAGTCCTAGCATTATTTAGGGAAACAACTCTTTTTTTTTCCTATATAACACATTAATATAGGGGGAAAAATGTTGCAAGCATAGATAGAATGGGTATATACGGACAATTGGTCTCATTTTTATGTAGAGGTAAATAAAAGATGAGAAATTCTCAATGGTACTCATGAATTTTGTAAAATTTRAGTGGTAGACATGAAAATTTAAAAATTCCACATATAGACATGAGTTTATGGTATATGTATGAAACTCAACCAAAATCCACCACGACCCRCCTCAAATTACCTCCCCAATTGGTGGGATGGCTGGGGATGGACGGTTGAATGGTTGTGGTGGTTGGGGAGGTATGGTTGAGTGGTTGTGGTGGGTGTGARGATTTGTGATAGTGGTAAGGTGGTTGTCYCTGGGAAGGCGTASAGGGAGGTGGTTGTGGCTAGGGAGGCATAGAGGGAGGTGGTTGTGACTGGGGAGGGTCGTTTGAGGGTGGTCGGAATGGTTTTGGTTTAGCTTCACATATATATACACTAAATTTTATGTCTATATGTGGGATTTTTAAACTCTCATGTCTACTGTTGGGATTTCACAAAAAATTGTGAGTACCACTGGGAATTTCCCTTAAAAGGATTGTCTTGGTGGCTCCAATCCTTGTGGTAAGGTTTTGAATCCTTGTATTCTTTTCCCTTGTAAATATTAACTCTTTAATGCACACGTTGCGTGCGATAACATTAAATTTAATAATAAATTTAATACATATTTTGACTACTTTAAAGTGTTGATATTTCAAAATTCCTGATTGATTTCGTTTACGATTGAAAATGAATTGTAATTTTTTTCTCTTTCATGAATCAATTTTTTTATTGTAATTATTGACTGAATTTTTGAATTGTATTATTGATTATAAATTTCTTTTTTTAAAATTGTCTTATTGTGATTGGTTAATATTTATTGGTTGTAGGTAAATTCATGAGTGGTTGATACTTGATACTAGGAAATAAATAATTACTTTCAAATTTAACCATGGGTGTGTTTGGATGTAGCTTTCGAAGTAGCTTTTAGAGTTTTGACTCGGTCAAAACTCTATTTGATCTAAAAAGTGGTGTTTGGTGAAGTAGCGTTTTTCATGGTAGCTTGTAACGTTTGAGGTAGAGTTTTGCAAAAGCTACTATTGTTAACTTTCTGAAGTAGCTTTTTCTGAAACGCTACAATTTACACTTATAATTATCATATTTTTAATAATACACGACTTCAACCGCTACTTGTTTTGCCAAACACTAACAAATTATAATCAACTTCAACCGCTACAGCTATCCGTTACAGTTGACATCTACCTCTACAGCTAACAGCTACCTCTACCGCTAATTTTACCAAACATACCCCATGTCACTAAAATGACTAAACAATGGGCGGAAATCATGTTACAAAAAAAAAGAAATAAAAATAAGAATAAACTGACCAACTTAACGAAAAAATGCAATCTTGTTTTTTTTTTTTCTTATTTGTTTTTGGCAAAAGCTAATGAACTTCGAACGTTAGATAAAAGACCTAAAGTAGAAATATTAAATGAATATAAATATTAATTACATCGATTGACGTGTGATTTTGACATATATTCAAAAATTTATACCATTTTGGAAAATATATTTAATTTTTATCTAAAACTTCGAACGCTCATTAACAATATCGATTGTTTTTTTCGAATTAGTTAAATTTGACCCTTTCTTCTATTCCCTTATTTTTTGTCTGAAGTTTTTGGCATAAACTAGTAAATACAAAACTCCCCTTCACCTCAAGAGAAAGAGAATTGTTGTTTTAGAATTTGTTGTACAAAAAATTCTAAATWATTTTTGTCCAATTATTGCAAAAATCCTCCTCCAAACGACAATTTTTATTTTATATTTTTTTCGAAAATTCAATTTCATAGATTTGGCTTACCAAACCTAATAACTCTCTTTCTCTGCAATAAAGCAGTAAGCCTTTCTCTTTCTTATTTGCTGAGCATTAATTGATGAAAAAGAGCCATTTCCGCAACTCCATTGTGTTATCAGTTCATCAGCATCAACTACAGTTGCTTTCATTCACTGGATTTGTGTTGCTTTCATGTGAGTATCTTTCATTTCTTCGACACTTTTGCAAAGAAAGAATTTTGGGTCATTCCCTTTTTCCTATTATTGATAATGGGTATTTCTCATTTTGAGCTTTAAGGTGAGAAGTAACTTTTTTTTTGTTGCAACTATTGTTTTATAACAATTAGCCATTAGGGTTAAAAAGTTTTGTTCTTGTTGATTATTTGTTGAAGGGGTTTTCTTGTTGGGTTGACAAATTTGAGTGGGTTTTGGGGTTGCAACAAATTAGGGGTCTTATATTTTTGACAAAAGAAAGAAAATATTGCAATTTATTGAACTTTTTGGGAGATTTGTTCTTTTTGCTGAGAGGTGAGAGTTTGCAAGAAATATGATTAGACAAAATTGGTTCTTTCTTTGAAGGGTTTTGCRTTTTGAATTGCTTAAAACATATGGATTGTGTCTAATTGGGGTTATGGGATTCATGAAATTTGTTTGGCATGGAATTTGGAATAAGAGAATTGGAGCAAATTTGATTGTTGGTGTTGTAAAATTTGGGTAGTGAATTGTGTTTTTGGAGTAAGTGGGGATGCAAATGGATTTGTGGGTTGTGGCAGCTGCTACTGGTGCTGGGTACTTAGCCAAGTACTGGAAAAATGTTTTAGGSGATAAAGAAGGCTCAAGAGGAACTCCTTCCGGAAATCCTGTTTCGGATAATGTTGAATCCCCATCATTGATTCAACAAACAGGTGAAAAGCCGCAGCCAAACCGGATATTTTCAGGGACTGGAAGGGATGATAATTTTGTCAGTGAAGTTGGAAACGGTAGCCATTCTGATGAATTGTTATTTAGGACAGATGATCCTTTCACTACAGATGTCACGGGTACTAGTGCATTGTATAATGGAATGCATAATGAGTATGATGTATACAGGGATGGTTATAGGGTAGATTCTGACATTCCTGATATGCCTGAATACAATGCTTGGGAGATTGGAGCTTCAAATACCTCCGGAAGAACCAGAAAAAGCCTGCAAAGTAGACGTCTTCGCCGTCTCCCTTTGCAATATATTAATCCTCGGACATCTCTAGACAGTTGTGTTATGGCTCAGATGATAAGGAAAATTTAGTATGGAGGAGTTTTTGCGTACGCCTCTTTCGTCACCTTGTGCGCCCGCTTTGAGGCCATTTCTTGTTACTGATGGAAAGCAAGTAATCAGTAGAGCTCGGGGTGATCTCAGAAAGGAGCTGTACAAAGAAGTTCGCCCAAAAGGAGAAGATGAAGTGGTTGGGGTTCCTCATCTGCCAAAAATAATCACAGCTGGGGGCTCCAAGCAGAAGCTTAGCAAGGGAAAGAATCGGATAGGAACATCAAATGTAGCGAGCCCATCAATTCAATCATAACAAAGATGGTACGATCTTCCTCTTGCTGTCTTATACTCTTTATAATCTCATTACTTTCTCTGAATGTTATATTGTACTGAAATGACGACACAGGATCAGCACTGTATGAGTTATTTTCTATATTGGTTCTTATCCTTGACTCTGAACACAATATAAACGAAAACCTGTTAAGATATAGGGAGTAATTTTTTCATTGAAACTCTAGATTCTGCTGGCTGATTTTCCCATTGCTCTTTCATTGAAATCTGAATCTTTTAACACAGTCTTGTAAATCGTAGTTTCGCTAAATTCTAATTCTATGATGTGTCACACATAACTTTCACCTTTCCTTATGATGGTCTTGGTGCTAATTTTGCAGTCTCCAACATATAATTTTCTTGTTTGTAATTTCCTCAGTATCAAATATGTAGATATTGTACTTTGGTAAAAGGTTGCGTAAAATGTTTCAACTTTAATAAAAGGAAACTTTGGTTTTTTTTAACTTCATTTGAAACATAATGATCTGGAGTTATATATTTTCAGGTTTGGCTCTGGTTTGGCCTATATATTTTTGGTCTGTTCTAAATGTTTTCTTAACAATTTTGTCGTGTGGGATCTGGATAGTTCTATGTTACTTGGACTCYGATGAAGTGTCTTGTGTCGGTGTCGGCATCAAGCGTCGGACTCGCCCATTTTCTTGAAAAAAGTAATGTTTTTAGTTAAAAAATGAAGTGTCAATTGTCGGTATCGGTGTCCGACACAAGTCATGTCGACACGGATACAGAAGGTAAATGAAAGAGTCTGAGTAACATAGGGATAGTTTAGACTCAGTAGATACATTAAAAATCAAGACGTATTTTAAGACATCAGTGATACGCCTTCGGAAAATGAAGATTTGTTCTGGTCTAATCTGAAAACTAAATCCTTTTTATTTCATCTGGTTTGGTCTGAAATTTTCTGATTTTTGTAACTTGATTTTATTCCAACAAGAATAAGTAATAAGATTCTCTGATGAGATGAAAAAGGCGAGCCTTGTTGACAAGTGGACGGGTGACATTCGGTTGCCTAATTATAACATGGAGCATACATGTATATCTTAAAATTTTGTGAGAAATTATTTTCTGGATGCTATAGCTTCCCTGTCCCTTTAGGAGTGAAGAAGGGGTTGTTAGTTTCAGGAGTCGGCACTCAAGACTTGTCTTGAGAGAGCACATCATACTGGCCTTCAGGAGAATATACTTACTTYCGATTGTTGAGGAATACGATATGCATGTTTTATCTGGAATTAGGTCAATATATTGATAGATTAAAAGTAGGAAAATGATGTGGAAATCCTTGGCTTTACCCACTGGGGTCTGGGAATGTTATTAGTTATTCGCCTCTTGGTTACTGTGCTTCAAACAAATATGAATCTTCCGGATTTTTTCTATTTTATTTTTAATTATCCAGGCCCGTTTGATATCCAAAAACTGCTCAGCAACGAAAAAATCGATTTTTTTCTAAAATTCTCGTATGAAACAATGCAAAATTTGAAATTTTGGAAAAAAAAAAATTAGTTGCCATCACTTTCTTGAGGAAAATCTGTCACTTTCCCAATTTTCTTTTGGTGTCAATTGGCTGCATGCTGCTGTCATTATGTGTTTGGAAAATACCATAAATCATTGTTGATTCAATTGTGTTTTTTTATTTGGTTGATCTCTTTGTTCCCTTTTGATAATTTTATCTATTTTTCTCTCAGTTTCTTACCCCCAAAGTTGTAACTTTATCAGGATTGTCAAGTGGGCAGGTGCTGTTCTGCCTGGGGATCTCCATTGGTGTAATGTCCGCTATTATTGCTAACAAAGTGGAAGTGGAAAATCTAAAGGAGAGCTTGAAGCAAAGTGAAAACTTGATTGAAGATCTTCAGGAAGAGCTGGAAATGAAAGACTCCTTAACTGTTAAAGAGCTTGCCAATGATGATGACTCACAGGATATACATGAAAGTTTGTGCAGTCAAGAGAAAATGAATGTGTTCTCCAACCAGGCAAATATGGGTCGGCAGAAAAGGTACGCTGATTTGGAATCAGTAAGTCTGGAAAAAAATGAGTCAATGAGTAAAATTGAAGCAGAGCTTGAAGCTGAACTGGAGAGGCTGGAGTTAAGCATGACAGGATCAGCTTTGCAAAGAAAACCATCATATGCTATTGAGGTATTTTTTATATTTTTTGCACACTATACTTTGGAAAATCTAAGTATTTCTTTTTTCCTGGAAAAACATTTTCAGCTCGAAAAAAAATGTACATCCTGTTATCTAAATTGGACATTAAGTTTGAAATAGTTGCATCCTTTTCTCTATAAATTCCTCTTTTTTTTTAATCCTTTGGAAAACAAATTCGTAAGGAGTTGCTAATAATGAGAATATGCATTTTAGTCTATGGCATAATTCATATTGAACTTTCAAAATGGTCATTCTGAAAGGCAAGTACATATATTTGTTAGGTGACTGTTTTTATGAATGATGAGAAACATATGGACTCTGAGTGTGATGCTCCTGCAGTTCGYAGATATTTGCTCATTGCTCTAAATGTGGCGATCCCAWTGTTAAGCTTGAGCAATTATGTATCATCTTCCTAGTGAATGTCCAGAAAATGRTYCTGAGGGGTTGTTTCAAGTGATTTCAGGCTTTTAGGGAGAGACAAGAAAATAACTATACTTCGTACGTCTTTGCATCCAAGTAAATGCCTGATAGTTCTGATCCATCTCCCTTCACACACTCTCTTCTTACCTCCCTCTATCTACCAGCCTCCCTTGCTCCCTTTCTTTTCAACCAGCAGTTCACTGCCCACTCCCATGCCCTCAAATATTTAATTTTTAAGGTTGGCTGACAATTGTATATTTGTATTCACCCCATAAACTGGCCCAGTGGCCCACTCTCGTCATATTTACTCCATCTATGCATAGATTTTAGTCAGTAGACTCAGTGGCAGTGTTTAGTCGGTAGACCCAGTGGCATTTTTTTTTGTTTTTTTTTMTTTTTTTTTTGTTTAATAGAATCAATAGTGCATCATGATAGAAATTTCTTTCATGGACAATGTTATATGTGGCTCTTAGGGCTACATGCCTACATATAAGTATTTAATGTATTTCTATTTAAAGAAACAATTTGGGAAAACTATACAAAACTACACATTAATCTAAGTCATAAATGTTCAATTTCAATTTTTATTTCCATTTTTATTCTTTTTATACATAGACGGACTATTTATATCATTTCCTATTATACCCTTGTTTGGAATGAATACTGAAGAAGGGTGTGGAAACACTCATTTGTGCACTATGAATGAGATATAGTTAGACCAATTAAATTGTAAATTAATTGTTGTTTTGATATGGTAGGAGGAYGTGGGTAATATTCAATTGTAGCAGAGGTGTGGAATTGGGAACACATTATTTTTTGGTGATGTGAGGAAGTTGGTGATGTTTTAAAGGAAAATTGAGTGGGCACAAAATCCTCCGAAGCATTATTTAGTGGACCATGTGATGATTGAGAAAATATCTGCTATTGGTGATTAATGCTAGAAATATGACGATTGATGTGGGACGGCCAAAATTAGGAATTGTGATTATCTATAACCTGACATGGGATGAAGGGAGTATATTGTTTTGTCTAGTCTGCGTGAGGAACAAMGTATTTTACTAAGTACTTCTGCGTGAAGAACAATGTAGTTTACTAAGAGCAAGTATGCATTTTTGTTTACTGCAACGTACTTCTACCACATCTACTTTGATGTGGATTGTYGAGATGTGTAATAGCCTAGGTTTTGGACTGATTTTAATGTAATGGTTGTTTTCGAGTGAGGTTAATCTCTGAGATGCTTAGTGTAATAAAAATGGAGTCTTTTAAGAAAAAATGAAATAGAAAGGATGAAGAAGGGGAGGGGTTGAATGCAATGGAATAGTACACAACTACACATCTAGTTTACAAAAATAAACACGTCTTCATTTCATCAATATCTTCATGACTACCATTCATAGATAACTCAACGCTTAGAAACTCCTAAAACTTCTACACGACTTTAGTGAATTAATTTTATCTTGATGACTACCACAATTACCCTTATCCTACTAATATGATGCATAATAAGATTGATTGATCTATGGGTCTGTGCATGGGCCTTTTCATCAATTTTACAAGCAACATTAAGTCAAGATGAGGCTTGGTCTGTTTTTTTACCTGACCGATAGCAGGACAAGAAATTCAAGACTGGACCCATCATTTGCGCTTGAAACCAATCCAGGGCCAATTCATGGATAAATAATTGGAATGTTGCCTCTGCCATGAGGAGTCTTGACCTATATATAGTTTTGTGGACTCAAATATTGTCCAGCATAAAATTTTAGAATTTAAAGTGGATTGAAGTCAATACAAGGATTGGTCTTGTTTGCTGGCTTGCTTTTCATATTTTTGGTTTCCTTCTCAAAGTACCACTTCTTTCCAGGAAATTCAGTTTAATTTTTACGCTCTTGCAGAATAGAAAAGAGATACTGTATTTTCTGGCACTGCTTTTTAAATTTTCTGGTTTCATTCTCAAAGTATCATGTATCGTCCTCTTGTCCTTGCTGCCTCCTGGACTTTTTTAGTTATTTGAAAATATTCTGCATATAATGTTGGAAAACTCCCGGTCTTTGAATCTTGCACCTTCATTTAGGCAATTAGGATACGTAGTACCAAAACCTGTTCCTGTTTGGTTATTTACTTAMGTAGCTATGACAATGAAGCCTTTAATTAATGTACCAATGCAGTTTGACCAGGAGTACGACGTGGATATTGCTTCAGAAGTAGTGCATGGTGAACTAAATGCTGATATATTCCGAGGGGAATCCAGTTCAGAACCTACACCTGATCGAGGCTCAACTCCTGAAGCAGTGAAAGAAGGTATCTCACCTCGTGATCTAAGCTTGCGCTTACATGAGGTCATTCAAACAAGATTGCAAGAGCGAATCATGGAGCTTGAGGCAGAACTTGCCAGAAGCCACAAAAGGATACAACACTTGGAATCAGAGAGAAATTCTTGGAGAGAGGTTTCTCAGAGTGAGTCCTCCTCTACCCTAGGCAGTCCTATGGCATGCCCTGTTGTTATGAATTTATCAGGGGATGCCCTAGATGCCTATAATGAAGTTTATGGCGAACTTAACAAGCTAAYCGGATCTCAAAACGGGGGTTCTTTGCTTCAGAGAGATAAACAGCAAGATGAAGTAATCTCAATGACTAAGGGTTTGGGCGACAAGCTGAACTGCAACCAAAATGGTGCCAAAAAAATCCCACCAATTGATGTTAGCCYAGATGACTTCAATGACAGAGATGATGGTGATGACGATTTGTTACTGATACAGCAGATAGTTGAGAAAGCTAGGCAAGGATCTCCAGCAATTTTAAGAGCACAAAAGGCAATGGTGTGGGTGAATTCTGGTGAGAATTAGACAATGGAATACTGGAATGTAATTCTTTTGGTACATTGTAAAAAGGATCACACATTTGTAGAATTGTAAATTCTTTTGAGGCACTTCTCCAGTTTTTGACCACTGCAACTRCAACCATAGAGCTAGAAAAAAGCGTAGCAGATATACATATTAGCAGATATTCCAACTCCAACGTTTCATTTTGATTATGTTGTTTACTTGTGTTGCCAATAACGAACAAAAATGGGAGATGAGAAAACTATGAAGCGATGAGGAGCTCTCACTATGACATGGTTAGTTCAAATAGACTCTTAAAATGTTAATGTAACTGTACTAAAAGCTACTCCGTTAGCAAATGTATCGAACTTTTTTTTGATAAACCTAAAAATGAAAACAAAGTTAGATTACGTAGGTGGACACATTGCAGCAACAGCTGCCAAAGTTTAAGAAATTCCACATTTTACTACAAAGTTATTCCAAAGCTGTGAACAGATGACAAAAAACAGCGAACAGAGCTGGTGTCGAGGTCCACAAGACATCCCATACAATGGGCGAAAAATTAACATTTWAGTCTCATTCCAAAGCGTTCAACATCTCGCTAACTCCAACTCCAAGAGATCAAAATCTAAATGTCCTCAACGAGGATAAAAGTCAACAGAATAGACACAAAATAAACTATACTGAGATTGTCCTAGGAATAAAATGTATGTCTGACATCATATTTGTTGCAGGGGTGAAAACCCTGTTTCTCAGCTTCTCTTTGAAAGGGACATAATTGTTGCCATAACTTGGACTCGTATACTAAGAAAGTTTAAGCCCTCTTTGCGTAGTCACTAGGCTCATCATCCCCGAATTTTTCTTCAAGTGGACCCTTGTCAAAGCCTCCAGAGTTACTGTCAAATGCTGGACCATCTTCAAATCCACCAAAGCCTGCATCAGCAGTGGCATTACCACCACCACCACCACCACCAAAGTAGGGATCACTTCCCCCAACTCCACCAGCAACACCATAGTTTCCACCACTGGGAGCAAAGCCGCCACTAGGGTTGCCTCCTCCATAGTTCTGCCCTCCATAGCCACCTCCACCACCATAGTTTCCGCCACCATAGCCTCCACCACCATAGCCACCTCCGCCGTAACCACCGCCACCGCCGCCGTAACCGCCGCCACCTCCGCCGTAACCGCCACCACCACCATATGGTCGTGGTGCTCTTTCTGTCGCACGATCCACTTTCACCCGACGACCTTGGATTTCCTGCCAAATTGATAATGAACAGTCATGCAAGTCAAACAATACCCAAAATTAACCACGGAAAATKATAAGGACCTGGACCCCTTGAGACTAAGTGTTAAAGAGATTCACACCAACACAATCATTGAGTGCTAAAATTCATATTATTCAAATTGATGGATCCAAAATTGCAAGGAAAAACAGTTAATACTAAAGTTATATTCATGCTATGCAATTCATCAACAGAAGAACACTAGAAACAGCATTAATTGTTAAATCTGAACTACAACAATGTGCTCACATCTTCTGTTCAAGAAACAACTTAAAATGTAAAACGATGAAACAAGATATAACTTAYTACCTGTCCATCCAAAGCCTGGATAGCACTGGCAGCCTCTTCAGAGGAAGCAAATGTGACAAAACCAAACCCTTTAGACCTATTCTGCTCACGATCAAAAATGACTCTTGCTGCAGAAAATTATGAACATTAGAAGTTTCTAACCCTTATACACAAGGAGCCGAAAAGGTGAAGCACAAAAGATTCACATYCATATGCAAGCATTTGAAAGAGTGGGTGCAAGGAAATAATATAATCCGTATTGAGCTTTGCATATATCAAAAACAAAAGTCCACAAAAGCCAAATTAAGCAGACGGCTACATATTTGTCAACTTGCAATGATTAGGAGATTACCATCTTCAACATAAAAGCCAAGGTGATCCTACCATTCTTGGTAGTATGAACTCACAATGTTGAAATTAAGGAACAATCAGTTTCCACGTGCAAAATAGATAACTAGGTTTCAAGAATCTAGAATGAGGGAAAATAACCTAAATATAACATGAGGCAGTCAATATTAGGTCACATGCCCCACTTGACATTTTCCTCGTAAAGAAAGTATGATGCTCAAAGAATAGACTAGATTCTGATTTTATGGGTWCATAACAAGTCCACAGAGAGAACGAACTCAAACTACATTRAACTGTACTACAACAATAGAAAACAAGACTTCACTACAAAACCTTGATCAAAGGAAACCAACAGACAATTCACAGTAAGGTCCGCATCATATAATTTCGTCAACGCCTTTAGGCATGGTTAAATGTTCAAGGATGCTCAAAAACACAATAATACACACCTTCAATAACTTCACCATACTGAGCAAAGGTTTCCCGTAAGTGATTCATTTGGCATCTACGGCCCATGGAGACCCTGCATTCACCCAACAAGATAATTAAAAAGGTCGCTATGCAAAGATTTAAAAAACAGATTTTTATATATTAAATATAATAAAAAAAAAGGTGGGAAAAAAGAATATACCTCCAACAAAGACTTTTGAAGACATGCATCTCAGACCTTATGATAGAGGGATTAATGCAGAAATTGTGGAGTAATCTGCCTGCTCACACTCTGTTTGAGTATATTCCCAACTTTACCAAAGAACGCCAATCTGCAATCAGTGAGCCAGTCAGGAAAAGGCTGAGAAACAAAAAGATTTCACTATTAACAATAACAACCTATACAGCTTCAATCAATATATGATTAATAACAGATAATTAATCAAATGATGATAATTGATAACCACTACTTCATTGAAATTAACAAACATATAACAGATGTGCACTCATTAAAACAGAAACCAATCAAGCTCAACCAAAACTACGACTTGAGTGCTGGACTTGCTATCTAGCCGGTAAACCCATGTTTTAATTAAAAGCTAGAACAAAGTCCTTCATCACATAAAAATGCTAACAACACCCTACACAAGAAAAGCACGTAGGGGATTCGACTTTTCTCTCTTTCATCTTACTTGCAAAGATTTCAGGGACCCAGGGTGTGAAACTTCATCCAAGCGTATAGTCTACAAATTCCATATTTATACAATATACAAAGCTTTTTGCACAAATAAATCAAACTTCCCAACTGATTCAAAATTTCAAATACCATCAATAAGGTACTTTCTATTAAGCTACCACACAAGATACTTTACATTG
Organism: Bassia scoparia; assembly: GCA_008642245.1. Taxonomy (NCBI): domain Eukaryota; kingdom Viridiplantae; phylum Streptophyta; class Magnoliopsida; order Caryophyllales; family Amaranthaceae; genus Bassia; species Bassia scoparia. Next base: position 35,571 of record SNQN01004638.1, on the reverse strand, counting down.
AAAGCAGACCCCAAATAATCAATCATAAAACCATGATTAAATAATGACGCCACTCAAATCAAATGATAGAAAATCAAATTCTAACACTCATGCGTAAAACCCTAATTGATAAACAGACCACCCCCTTCACGCACACTAACCATTTTATTGTACTCAGTCAAACGCAACAAAAACAAACAGAAAAAACCCTAAATTCAACCATTAAAGCCCCGCAAAAACGCATCTTTCTCGCATTGACAGAAAATCAAACTCGACACTCATTTCTTAATTCATATTCTATTTTCAATAATCGACGCAACAAATAACAACACATTCGATAAATCAACATCTCATGTAATCAACGCACATCAAAAAATCAAAAATCGAAAGCAGAAAAAAAAACATAATCATCAAAATAAGTCAAACCAAATGAAGAAAATAATCAGCAACATCAACCTACCTCAAACCAATTGAATCAAATGATTGATCAAAGTATGAGACAAAATCAAAAAAGTTAGAGAGAGAAAGTAGAGAGAGGAACCTAGAAATGAGAGAAGAATGGAAGTGCTGAAGTTTAAGTGTATAAACCCTAACAAGGTTTTTGATCGAAAAGAAGCGATCTTTAACCTAGTGCGAGTCACAGGCTATTATCTTAGTGGTGTCGAGGTATCATAACGTGATGACCGGATAAAATCTTGATCGTTGGATGGGATTTAAATCAATTTGATCCGTTGATTGGTTTTAAAGCGGTGAATTTAAGGGTTTATGAGAACACTGTTATTCGGTGGTTTGTGGATTTTGGATTTTAAATAAATAAAAAATAAATCTATTGATTTTATTAATTGACCTAGAAAAATCATAATCCTTCTTTCTTTTTTTATTTTTACGCTAGTTTCTCAAAATTAAATTAAGGTTTTTATTATTCAAGTAAATTACCACTACTGTAGTACTCATCAAAAACTATTTTTACTTAGTTAAATTTCAAAAAAATTATTTTTAAAATATTCAATTTTTGTTATGTGTATAGATAATTTTTGGACTTATACAATAATACGGTTTTTTACGAGAAAATTAAAAACGTTTCATTCATAGTAAAGCCACACGCACATTTACAATTTGACAAAATCAATAAAATATAGACAGATATTCATAGAATCTATGAACTTTATGTATTAATACAACAGATTTGATAAAAATCGCCTTAAAGAATTCCCATCATTGAAGCAATACTAAACTGTGAGTCGCGCAAAGTCAAACATTTTTTGCGTAGTTGTGTCTGGCATCGTACGTTTTGTCTCCCAATAATGCCCCATAATAAATGAAACACCAAGGTCCAAAAGAATGTACGTATATCGATCAGCGAAATTCTAATAAGTTGAACCATCTCACACACAAGTTGAGGCCATAACCATTAGCAGAGATTTTTTTTATTAACCACCCTTTTACGTGGAAACCAAACAAAATGTAAACTAAATCATTTGCAAGTACATCAAGCCACAAAGCAGGGCTCTTCGACCATACAGTGAAGGTATCCAAAGCTAGACCTATACTGTGCAAGTATGTGTACTCTATTACCAGGTAGACGAACGAAAGCATACGAAATCCAAAGTACACTACTACCCCAGCTCAAGATATCCTTGCACTATGAGACCCAGCCTCGACGCACTACCTTCCTCTGTTTAGTATTGAAATAATTGGAGACTATCAACTTCTCACAACAAAAACATCGAAACCCTGCTTCTAGACCACATGCAAGCCAAGCCGAGCTGCCATGGCTTCCCCTTCCACAACCGTGCATCCTCCATAATTATCGTATCACAAAGCACCACAACCGCATCACCAACCTCGTCCCTAACTACGCCTCCCAAACCAGCTTCTGTCCCACCTTAAAAGCCACATCCGGATTAGTTAAGGGTACCCGCAATTGGAGCTCCCACTTGCTGCGCATGGCCAAAGTAGCACCACCTCCCACCCCATTGCCTCCCTACTAGTGAAATTCCCCCACCAAACTAACCACCTGTCTAGCCTGCTACACGATACATTCTTTCCCTCCCTCCTAAAGCACCACTCATTTTCCCAGCCATATGCTCCACCACATCACCCAAAAAATCTCCCACCATTCCTCATTAAAATGCATTCCCAACAGCTCACATACCCAATCCCATATGACTTCTCCCCTACTGTCTTGGTATCCAACCGAAGCAGACACACATACCACAAACCCAGCAGAGACTCACCACACCCAATTAATAATGCTTGTAACTCTCTTTCTTCCCCACACCTAGAGCAGATACATTCCACTCCATACCCTTATTTGCCAAGTTAACACCAACCGGGATGCCTCCCTTAGAGCTTCCAACAAAAATAACTGAACTTTTGGGATATGAGCGTTTCACAAATTATCCCAAACTTTGCACTTTAAGAGCCCGAACTCGTCGGCTTTGCAACCCTTAATGTTTACCCCAAATAATATGCACTCTTAACCGACTGAACCATGCCAGCCCCGTGCTTTCCAATCCCACATTAGGACTTTGAAAGAAGGTAAAAAAAAATATTCATTATCCTGACTCCCATCACTACAACATCCCCCACCGCCCCTCACTCCACCATTCATCCATCAATATATAACATCAGCAACCATGTGAACACCAGCCCCTCTCATGAAGACCTCGTAGCAAGCCAGACCCTCCCACTCCTCGAACCCAGGATCCTTCCAAAAACGAGTTGAATTACCATCTCCAATAATTTAATAGCTCCATCCACAGCACACTCGCACCCCAAAATGGACTTCCACGGTGAAACTACTGTTAGGAGACAAAATTAGCTTCAAAAAAGAGGAGTGGAAAATAATTTTTCTTTAAACTCTTATACATTAGGACTTCTGCTCCGCTTAGAACCCGCCACCCTTGTTTCGCCAGTAAAGCCGAATTAAAGGCCTGCAAATCCCTCAACCCAATACCCCCTGCTTCTTAGGGGACAAAGGTTCTCCCATGACACCCACAGAAACTCCTCATCTCCTCCTTTTTTTTGGCCCCAAAAGAAACTCCGCCACATCCGCTCAATATCATTAATAGTACCAATTGAAGCATTAAAACACTGCATAGAATACATCGGAATGGCATGGCTACAGCTTTAAGTAACACTTCTCTCCCGCTTGCAATAAAAAATTTCTTCCATCCTTTAAGCTTTTCCAAACTCGATCTTGAATATTACGAAACACTTCCCTCTTAGACTCCCAATGTAGGTAGGTAATCCAAGATATAAGGAGTCGTATTCATCAACTGGCCTTAATTTCAATTCTCTCTAGAAGCATATTTTCTTCTCAAGACCCATATTTCGGCTAAATGATACGACCGATTCTCCCATATTCAATTTCTGACCAGAAGCAAACTCATAAATAAAAAAGGATATCTCAATACATGCTCTACTTCCTCCTCATAAGCCCAAACAAACGAGGCTACATCGCAAAAAGAAGGTGAGATATAGCTCACTCGACGGCCCACCTTAATGCCATGAATTTAGCTTCTCCTCCTCATGAACACCTTATGTTTACCTCTTTTCTCTAAAACTCCCACCTTATCTTTTTTATTATTATCTCCCACCTTAAACTTCCCTTTCTTCTTAAACTCTCACCTCTTAACCAATTCTGTTAAAAAAATTTGTTAAGTGTGAGTTATATTTTAATTTCACTCCCTTTCTTCTTCCCCTAACCATTTCACTATTATCTTCTTCCAACATTGGCATTTAGCAAGCCCCTGCCATGGCTGGCTCTCCCATCTTCTTGCTCACTCACTCAAACCAACTACATATAAAATTGAAAATTAGAAAGAAACACTAGAGAAGAAATCCAAAACAACTATTCTATAAACACAAATTAAATCGATGCAGAGATGAGCAAGAATTTTAAAAAAATGCCCAAATTATGTGAAATAGAAGAAATAGCATAACACAATTATGAGAAAAAGAAGTACAACAATCGATTATGAAATGAGCAAGAATAAAAAAACGTAATTGCCCCAAATTAAGGAGAACACAAAGAAGCTATAGAACCCATAAAATGGTACAACGGCTCCACCAGCAATTTTCTGTGAGAAAATGATTCCCAACATGAAATCGATATTGAGTTGAGCAAAACCCCTTTAATAATTCGTGAAATTCAATTAACTATTCAGCATCAAATGATATGATGATTGATGTCAAGCTCTTCCACCTTTCTCCACCGACACAAAACCTTGCTGAAACTCGTGTGTTTTAAGTCATCTCCTTCTCCTTTTGCACTTCATTCTTTCTTTCTCCATTTACGAATTGGATTCCTTCAATATTATGTGCTACAATGTGTTTTCCTCATCACTACATTTCCTAATCCCATTTGCTTATTTTATCCATTATTTCTGGTATTCAAAATTTTAAATTAAACGGATTCAACTTACAACTTAATTTAATGTGATCATGGTATTGATTGAATTGGTTTTGCTTATGAAATCTAGAAAGTTTGTTTTTTTTTTTTGTATCATTCTTGAGTATGATTTTTTGGTTGATTTTATCCCAAAACTCGTTTTGAACAAATAATAAGGAACAATACGATTAAATTGATAAAAAATATTTCAGTAAATAGGGATTAATTTGTTGAGTAACCATGGTAGTTGTGGGGGAGTAGCAGGAGCAGAAGTGTGCAATGATAAGGAGGAGCACACTGGATAGTCATGCAGGGTAAGAAGAAGAGGAAGAGTGAAATATAAAATTTAACCTCACACTTAACAGAATTTTAACAGAAATGTTAAGAGGTGGGAGTTTAGAAAAAAGGAAGTTTAAGGATGGAAATAAGAAAAAAAAAGATAAGGGGAGTTTTAGAAAGTGAGGTAAACATAAAGGTGGTATATCAAAAAAATCCTTAGCAGAAAACCTGTGTACTAGTCGGCACCTGATAGTTGCCAAACAGAGGACATAGGCTCGGCCAAGGTCTCCTCTTAGAGCAGTAAGAGAAAATGGAAAAAATTCAACAACCCTAGAATTGCGACAGAAAAATACCCAAATCCCATAGGACATCATCCTTATTAAAATAAAATAATAAATCTAAATTACGAAAATTCTCGATATGATGGCAACACCAAGTGGTGACGACGGCGGAAGTAAACCCAAAAGGTCCTCCGAGACCCAGATCGAGCAAGGTCATAAGGATTCGTAAACGAAACCCCTCACTCGAACCTTCACCACGAAACACCGCCAAAAGGGAGAAAGCGAAAACCGTCTGCCATCAAAACTCCTTGTGCTAACATCAGTGGCACACAAGCAAAACCAAGAGGGACTCATTGGCATAAGGAAGGTCGTAGCCCCGCCTCGTTCGGCGAGTTCCTCTTGCCACGCGTAAAAAAAATACAACAAGAGGAGAAAATGTGTGTCGATGGATGAGGGAAGAGGAAACGAACGGAGGAAAAGAAGGTGGCGAGAGGCTAAGAATAGTGCTAAACCCTCAGAGGGACGAAAAAACCTAAACTTTCTCTTAGAATTTCAATCTAGTAATACGGATTGTTAATATAAAAAATAAAACTCAAAGTTGTCGTATTATTCAAAAAACTCTTATACGGAGATATGAATAAGTGTTAATTTTTAAAGTATCTCATTGCTTCATTTTTTAACGATATAAACCAAATTTCTATTTTTACTCCATCTGTATATGACAAGTTTTGAAGAATATGATAATAATAGTTTCATTTAACTAGTATTTGGCCCGGCGTTGCCCGGGTCATACAATTTCCTTTTTATTTATTATGTCGATAATTATTCATGTTATATATATATATAATATAAAAATATACTATGTAAATATAATGTGAAATTAGTACAATATAGTGAATTTGTGATCTAATAAAATAACCGAGTAATGATGTGGCACGAAAAATCCTTGCCCACGTGTCCTTCAAATATGGTCGAAATGACCCACTGGCAAACGCTACAGATTAAATTAATCCTGACCGAATCGGACAGGACGAACCGACGTTTCTACATGAAATGGTAGTAAGAACGCTCGAAAGCATGATGGATGAGAAGTGTCACCCATGCACAAGACCTTGTTTTTTAGGATTGCCTATAATACCCCGAAAAAACCCCACACCACAATTTTCATAGCATTATTGCATAACTTCCAACTACTTGAGAGCATCTCTCACACTTTCTCTCTACTGTGCACTTTGACTTCCCTAACTCCATCACTTATTTAAGCATCGGAGGGAGATAATCCAAATAGATTATTCTCCTTTGTGCAGGTGTCAGGCAAGCCTTGTGAACTAAGGCAGCAAAACAAACATTGTGGTCCAGGAGATCAAGATTTCAGGAACGCTTCAACGTCAATAGAAGGCCAGCTCTTTCAGAAGTAGCATTAAGGAAGCCTCCACCCCTCTCTCAACCAGAAGCTAGGGAAATATTGTTATCCAGACACGTCATCCCCAATTTATTGCTACAACATTTGGCGCCATCTGTGGGGAAGGCAATCAGAAATGACTTCAGGAGTAGACCATTACAACAAGAAGGACGATCACACCTCCGTCTTCAGAGAAGGAGAGTAATCCCAACGGCAAGCAGGAACGCCGACCTCTCCACTTTCCCAAGTGGCCTGGAGGACAACACTGACCTATCGCTTGTAGGACTTGGATAGTAGTACGTTCACATGATAACTTCAAGATGAAATTTCCAGTACGTAGAACGAGATATGGGCGTTCTCCCAACAGGACAGTTGTAAGAGTAGACTTGACGCTTCTCCAAGCGGGAAATGCACCGCCTGAAAACCTGCCAGGCAGCAATCTAATGACTAGGCAGTGAAGTCCTGCCAATCCCAAGCTTGAGCAACACTCCCATCGATCCCAGCCTCAGAACCATCAAGGTCAAAAACCGACGAACGAAGCAAAATTGTCTTCTACGGCACGTCCTGGAACGAGAAAAAGCCAAGCCAGGAAGTACCGTAGCACTCCTAACTCAACAACACAACAAACATTGTCCACCAAGGCCACCTCTCCAAAGCGTGCCCTTATAGTTTGATGAAGCCTATTAGTATGCGATAGACGTTCTTCTCCAGAGAACCGAAGAACTCAGACAGTTTCTTTTTGTTGACAAAGTGGAAGCAGGATCTGTGAAGCTCCTCCATGAGATGCCCAAAAGATCATTAGATCAAAAGCGAACGTAAACCAGGATGTCAGGCTTCCTTACTAAAAAGAATTGAGCAGCTTATGCTAGCCGACTCCGTTTTGATGAAAGCATTCTTGACTGTTCCACACCAGGGTGACGACCCTATCTCCCATCTTCTTTTAGAACCACATGGTCCACCCAAACACATTTGGCCAGCCACCCCAATCGCATCGACAGAGCCTGAGTTAGATACCCACAACGTCGGGGGTGCGCAAACGCTGCTCACCTGTAGCGGGTCATGGTTCCAACATCCCAAGGGCTGACTTAGGAATGCAAGCGCTTCCCTAACTGACAGAGAACCCTTTTTCTCCTTCTATCCTCATGCTACCGCAGTCGCCAGAAGATCAAGTTGTCCATCTATTGATACTTATGATGGAACTACAGCCCAGATGATATTTGGCAATTTACAAGCATCTTATGCAACCATCCAGCCGACGATGCGACTTGTCAATATTTCCAATTACTCTTAAGGCTTGGCGCACAAAGTGGTTTCAGCAGTTCTCCAACAGGTTTTATCCACAACTTAATGACTAGCTGTTCTTTTCACTCATCATTTCAGGCACACCGCTGGAGCAGAAAAGTAGCTTAACACAATTGGTAGATACCAACAACGGGGACCAAACAAAGTTTGAGGACGCTATGTAAAGGCTTCAACAACGAAACTCTCCAAATTCCAAACTTGCCAACCGGTGATACCTGGCAATTGTCTGATCGTGGCAGTGATGATGAAATCAGTCTCATTCAAGTTCCAATTGGTAAAAGCAACGGGTGGACCTTGAAACGAGATGATGAGGGCCAAGACATGGATCCACGCTGAAATAACGAGGGCCGACGCCCTCCAGACAATATAAACGCGCCCGCTTGTACTACATCGAGGTGGCTGTCGTGCATCTGACCACGGATCTCGCACGTAGTGCTGTTGGTAGGTTGTCGCAAAGGGGAATCGCCACCGGCCTAGAAAGGTTATTCACGACGCCCGATACAACGTTGTGCCAAATCAATGCCCCCACGTCCCAATTCAAGAAACCATCTGTTCAGGAATTACGAATCAGATCTGTAACCCATTCGCCCGCATGTAGCGGCCTCTATTCGGTTCTCATTTAATTCCATAAACACATTATTGTGATCACACAACTCATACATTTTTTCACCTTAGAACGAACTAAACCCTAAAGATATATGAAATCACTGTCGACCATTCACTATATGCACACGACTACCAACCTAGAAATTGTGACCAGCCTTCTGCATAATCATGTTAAAAACGTGCCTAAAACACGGTGTCCATGAGTAATCTGACAA
>SNQN01004638.1:0-27086 GCA_008642245.1 Bassia scoparia | reverse complement strand
CCATCAATAAGGTACTTTCTATTAAGCTACCACACAAGATACTTTACATTGAAAGCAGACCCCAAATAATCAATCATAAAACCATGATTAAATAATGACGCACTCAAATCAAATGATAGAAAATCAAATTCAACACTCATGTCGTAAAACCCTAATTGATAAACAGACCACCCCTTCACGCACACTAACCATTTTATTGTACTGCAGTCAAAACGCAACAAAAACAAACAGAAAAACCCTAAATTCAACCATTAAAGCCCCGCAAAAACGCATCTTTCTCGCATTGAACAGAAAATCAAACTCGACACTCATTTCTTAATTCATATTCTATTTTCAATAATCGACGCAACAAATAACAACACATTCGATAAATCAACATCTCATGTAATCAACGCACATCAAAAAATCAAAAATCGAAAGCAGAAAAAAAAACATAATCATCAAAATAAGTCAAACCAAATGAAGAAAAATAATCAGCAACATCAACCTACCTCAAACCAATTGAATCAAATGATTGATCAAAGTATGAGACAAAATCAAAAAAGTTAGAGAGAGAAAGTAGAGAGAGGAACCTTAGAAATGAGAGAAGAATGGAAGTGCTGAAGTTTAAGTGTATAAACCCTAACAAGGGTTTTTGATCGAAAAGAAGCGATCTTTAACGCTAGTGCGAGTCACAGGCTATTATTGAGTGGTGTCGAGTGTATCATAACGGTGATGACCGGATAAAATCTTGATCGTTGGATGGGATTTAAATCAATTTGATCCGTTGGATTGGTTTAAAGCGGTGAATTTAAGGGTTTAGTGAGAACACGTGTTGATTCGTGGGTGGTTTGTGGATTTTGGATTTTAATAAATAAAAAATAAATCTTTGATTTTATTAATTGACCTAGAAAAATCATAATCCTTCTTTCTTTTTTTTATTTTTACGCTAGTTTTCTCAAAATTAAATTTAAGGTTTTTTATTATTCAAGTAAATTACCACTACTGTAGTACTCATCAAAAACTATTTTTTTACTTAGTTAAATTTTCAAAAAAAATTATTTTTTAAAATATTCAATTTGTTTGTTATGTGTATAGATAATTTTTGGACTTATACAATAATACGGGTTTTTTTACGAGAAAATTAAAAAACGTTTCATTCATAGTAAAGCCACACGACATTTACAATTTGACAAAATCAATAAAATATAGACAGATATTCATAGAATCTATGAACTTTATGRATTYATACAACAGATTTGATTAAAAATCGCCTTAAGAATTCCCATCATTTGAAGCAATACTAAACTGTGAGTTCGCGCAAAGTCAACATTTTTGTTGCGTAGTTGTGTCGGCATGCGTACATTTGTAGTCTTCCCAATAATGCCCAATAGAATGAAACACCAAGGTCCAAAAGAGATGTAGCGTATATCGATCAGCGAAATTCCAATAAGTTGAACCAGTCTCACACACAAGTTTGAGGCCATAACCATTAGCAGAAGGATTTTTTGGATTATACCACCCTTTTTTTTTACGTGGAAACCAAACCAAAATTAAACTAAATCATTTGCAAGTACATCAAGCACAATAGCAGGGGCTTCTTCGAGCCATACAGTGAAGGTATCCAAAGCTAGACTATACTGTGCAAGAGTATGTGCTACTCTATTACCAGAGTGACGAACGAAAGCATACGAAATCCAAGTACACTACTACCCCAGCTTCAAGATATCTTGCACTATGAGACCCAGCCTCGACGCATCTACCTTCCTCTTGTTCAGGTATTGAAATAATTGGAGACTATCAACTTCCAACACAAAACATCGAAACCCTGCTTCTAGAGCCACATGCAAGCCAAGCCGAGCTGCCATGGCTTCCCCTTCCACAACCGTAGCATCCTCCATAATTATCGTATCACAAAGCACCACAACCGCATCACCAACACTGTCCCTAACTACGCCTGCCCGAACCCAGCTATCTTCCCACTTAAAAGCCACATCCGTAATTGAGTTTAAGGGTACCCGCAATTGGAGCTTCCCACTTGCTGGCCATGGCCAAAGTAGCACCACCTCCCACCCCCATTGCCTCCCTAGCTAGTGAAATTCCCCACCAAACTAACCACCTTCGTTAGCCTGCTACACGATACATTTTCCTCTCCCTCCTAAAGCACCACTCATTTCTTCCCAGCCATATGCTCCACCACATCACCCAAAAAACTCCCACCATTCCTCATTAAAATGCATCCCAACAGCTCACATACCCAATCCCATATGACTTCTCCCCTACTGTCGTGTATCAACCGAAGCAGACACACATACCACAACCAGCAGAGACTCACCACACCCAATTAATAATGCTTGATACTCTCTTCTCTTCCCACACCTAGAGCAGATTACATCCACTTCCATACCCTTATTTGCCAAGTTAACACCAACCGGGAGTGCCTCCCTTAGAGCTTCCAACAAAATAACTGAACTTTGGGGATATGAGCTTTCCACAATTTAGTCCAAACCTTGCATCTTTATAGAGCTCAGACCGTCGGCTTTTGCAACCCCTTAAGTTTAACCGCCACATAATATGCACTCTTAACCGAGAACATGCCACTCACCGTGTGCTTCCAATCCCAGACATTAGGACTTTGAAAAGAAGGTAAAAAAAATATTCATTATCCTTGAAACCTCCCAGTCACTATAACATCCCCGCAACCGCCCCTCACTCCACCTTTCATCCTCAATATATAACATCAGCAACCATGTGAACACCAGCCTCATCTTCAGAGAGACCTCGTAGCAAGCCAGACCCTCCCACTCCCGAAACCCAAGGATCCTTCCAAAAACGAGTTGAATTACCATCTCCAATAATTTTAATAGCTCCATCTCACAGCACATCTCGCACCCCCAAAATGGACTTCCACGTGAAACTACTGTTAGGAGACAAATTAGCTTCAAAGAAAGAGGAGGTTGGAAAATATTTTTGCTTTAGAACTCTATACATTAGGGACTTCTGCTCCGTTAGAACCCGCCACCCTTGTTTCGCCAGTAAAGCCGAATTAAAGGCCTGCAAATCCCTCAACCCAATACCCCCTGCCTTCTTAGGGGTACAAAGGTTCTCCCATGACACCCACGGAAACTCCTCATCTCCTCCTTTTTTTTGGCCCCAAAAGAAACTCCYGCACATCCGCTCAATATCATTAATAGTACCAATTGAAGCTTAAAACACTGCATAGAATACATCGGAATGGCWTGGGCTACAGCTTTAAGTAACACTTCTCTCCCCGCTTGCAATAAAAAAATTTTCTTCCATCCTTTAAGCTTTTTCCAAACTCGATCTTGAATATTACGAAACACTTCCCTCTTAGAGCTCCCAATGTAGGTAGGTAATCCAAGATATATAGGAGTCGTATTCATCAACYGCCTTAAATTTCAACTTCTCTAGAAGCATATTTTTCTTCTCAAGACCCATATTTCGGCTAAATGATACGACCGATTTCTCCATATTCAATTTCTGACCAGAAGCAACTTCATAAATAYAAAGGATATCCAATACATGCTCTACTTCCTCCTCATAAGCCCAAACAAACAGGAGGCTATCATCGGCAAAAAGAAGGTGAGATATAGGCTCAACTCGACGYCCCACCTTAATGCCATGAATTAGCTTTCTCTCTTCCTCATGAACCACCTTATGTTTACCTCTTTTCTAAAACTCCCACCTTATCTTTTTTTATTATTATTCTCCCACCTTAAACTTCCRTTTTCTTCTTAAACTCRCACCTCTTAACAATTCTGTTAAAAAATTTGTTAAGTGTGAGGTTATATTTGTAATTTCACTCCCTTTCTTCTTCCCCTACCATTTCACTATATTTCTTCTTCTCCACACTTAGCATGTTAGCAACGCCCCTGCCATGGCTGCTCCCATCTTCTTGCTCACTCACTCAAACCACTACCATATAATAAGATTGAAATATTAGAAAGAAACACTAGAGAAGAAATCCAAAACAATATTCTATAAACACAAATTAAATCGATGCAGAGATGAGCAAGAATTTTAAAAAAATTGCCCCAAATTATGTGAAAATAGAAGAAATAGCATAACACAATTATGTGAAAAAAGAAGTACAACAATCGATTATGAAATGAGCAAGAATAAAAAAATCGTAATTGCCCCAAATTAAGGAGAACACAAAGAAGCTATAGAACCCTAAAAATGGTACAACGYCCTCCACCAGCAATTTTCTGTGAGAAAATGATTCCCAACATGAAATCGATGATGAGTTGAGCAAAACCCCTTTAATAATTCGTGAAAATTCWATTAACTATTCAGCATCAATGAATGATGAGTGATGTTCAGCTCTTCCAACCTTTCTCCACCGACATTCAAAARCTTGCTGAAACTCGTTGTTTTAAGGTCATCTCCTTCTCCTTTTGCACTTCATTCTTTCTTTTCTCCATTTACGAATTGTGATTCCTTCAATATTATGTCGTACAATGTGTTTTCCTCATTTCACTACGATTTCCTAATGCCCATTTGCTTGATTTTATTCCATTATTTCTGGGTATTCAAAATTTTGAAATTAAACGAATTCAACTTACAACTTTAATTTAATGGTGATCATGGGTATTGATTGAATTGGGTTTTGCTTCATGAAATCTAGAAAGTTTGTTTTTTTTTTTTTGTATCATTCTTTGAGTATGATTTTGTGGGTTGATTTTATCCCAAAACTCGTTTTTGAACAAATAATAAGGAACAATACGATTAAATTGGATGAAAAATATATTCAGTAAGATAGGGGATTAATTTTGTTGAGTAACCATGGTAGTTGTAGGGGAGTAGCAGGAGCAGAAGTGGTGCATTGACTAAGGAGGGAGCACTGGAGTAGTCATGGCAGGGGAAGAAGAAAGGGAGTGAAATTACAAATATAACCTCACACTTAACAGATTTTTTAACAGAATTGTTAAGAGGTGGGAGTTTAAGAAGAAAAGGGAAGTTTAAGATGGGAGAATAAGAAAAAAAAAAAGATAAGGTGGGAGTTTTAGAAAGGAGGTAAACATAAGGTGGTATAATCCAAAAAATCCTTAGCAGAACCTGTGTACTAGTCGGCACCTGATAGTTGCCAAACAGAGGACATAGGCTCGGCCAAGGTCTCCTCTTTAGAGCAGTAAGAGAAAATGGGAAAAAATTCAACAACCCTAGAATTGCGATCAGAAAAATACCCAAATCCCATAGGACATCATCCTTATTAAAAATAAAATAATAAATCTAAATTACGAAATCTTGCTCGATATGATGGGCAACACCAAGTGGTGACGACGGCGGAGTAAACCCAAAAAGGTCCTCCGAGAGCCAGATGATCGGAGCAAGGGTCATAAAGGGATTCGTAAACGAAACCCCTCACTCGAACCTTCACCACGAAACACCGCCAAAAGGGAGAAAGCGAAAAGGGCGTCTGCATCAAAACTCCTTGTGCTAACAATCAGTGCACACCAAGCAAAACCAAGAGGGGGGACTCATTGGCGATAAGGAAGGGTCGTAGCCCCGCCTCGTTCGGCGAGTCCTCCCTTGGGCCACGCGTAAAAAAATACAAACAAAGGGGAGAAAAATGGTGTGTCGATTGGATGAGAGGGAAGAGGGAAACGAACGGAGGGAAAAGAAGGTGGCGAGAGGCTAAGAATAGTGGCTAAACCCTCGAGAGGGACGAAGAAACCTAAACTTTCTCTTAGAATTTCAATCTAGTAATARYGATGTTAATATAAAAATAAAACATATAAGTTGTCGTAGTTATTTGCAAAAACTCTTATACGGAGTATATGAATGAAGTTGTTAATTTTTAAAGTATCATTTGCTTTCATTTTTTTAACGATATAAACCAAATTTTCTATTTTACTCCGATCTGTATATGACAAGTTTTGAAGATATGATAATAATAGTTTCAATTTTGGCCGGGTTTCCCGGGTCTCAATCCTTCTTATTTTATTATGTTCGATTAATTTATTTTCGATTGTTTATAGTGAGTTATATATTATATATATATATTATAGGTATATATAGTATGTGAAATTGAGGTACAATATAGTAAGTTTGGATCGAAAGAAGGATAACCGATGAGATGACTGGTGCACGAAAAAATCCTTGCCCACGTGTTCCTTCAAATATTGGTCGAAATGACCCACGTGGCAAACGTACAGATTAAAATTAATCGCTGACCGAAACGGACGGAAAGAGACCGACGTTTCTACCACTGAAATTAGTAAGGAACGCTCGAAAGCATGGATGGATGAGAAGTGTCACCCATCCAAGGGATGCCTTGTTTTTAGGGATTGCCTATAAATACCCCCCGAAAAACCAAGAAAACACACACAATTTATAGCATATGTCATAACTTCCAAACTACTTGAGAGCATCCTCGCTACTTTCTCTCTCTAGTTGCACTTTACTTCCCTAACTCCATACTTATTTAAGCACGGGGGAGATAATCAAATAGATATTCTCCTTTGTGCAGGGTTCAGGCAGCCTTGTGAACTAGGAGCCAGAAGCAAACATTTGGCCAGGAGATCGAAGATTGTCAGGAGACGTTCAACGGGCAAGTAGAAGCAGCTCTTCAGAAGTACATATGAAGAAAGCCTCCACCCCTCTCTCAACCCAGAAGCTAGAAAATGTATCCGGACACGTCATCCCCATTATTTGCTACAACATTTGCGCATCTGTGGGAGGCAATCAGAAATGACTTCAGAGATACCATACAACAAAGGACGATCACACCTCCGTCTTCAGAAAGAGAGTAACCCAACGCGAAGAGAACGCCGACCTCTGCCACTTTCCAAGTTGCCTGGAGGACACAACAGTCGCTGTTAGACTTGGATAGTAGGTACGTTTCACATGTACTCTCAAGATGAAATCCAAGGGAAGTACGAGAATTGGCTCGTTTCTCCCAACAGACGAGTTGAAGAGTAGTTGACGCTCTCCAAGCGGAGAAGCCCGTTGAAAGCCTTGCAGGCAGGCAAGTCTAAGGTGACTGCAGGAAGCTCCTGCCAAGTCCAAGCTTTGGAGTACAACACCCCATCATTCCCAAGCTCAGAACCATCAAGGTTCAAAAACCGACGAACGAAAGCAAATTGTTTCTACTGAGCACGTTCCTTTGGACGAGAAAAAACCAGGCAGAGGTACCGAGCATCCTAAGTCCTGCCAACACAACAACAATGCCACCAAGGCCACCTCTGCCAAGGGTGGCCCTTATAGGTTTGAGAAGCCTATTAGAGGATGACGTTCTTCTCTCGCGAAGGAACCAGAAGACTCAGGACAGTTATGAAAAGGAAGCAGACTGTGAAGCTTCCTCATGGATGCCCGAAAATCATTGAGATCAAGAGGAACGAAACCAGATGTCAGGCTGGATCCTGGACAAGAAGAATTGAGAGGCTTAAGCTAGCCTCGGTTATTGAAGAGCATTCTTGACTGTCCACACCAGTGTGTACGGACCCTTCCCATCTTCTTTCAACACATGTCCAGCCCCCAAAGCACATTGGCAGCCACCCCGTATCGCATCGACATGACCTAGGAGTTAGATCCCACCAACTTCGGGGGTGTGTCGCCAAAGCGGTGCTCACCTGATAGGGTCATGATCCAACATCCCAAGGTGACTAGGGAATGCAAGCGCTTTCCCTAACTGACAAGAACCCCTTTTCTCCTTCATCCTCATGGCTACGCAGTCCCAGAAGATCAAGTTCCATCTATTATACTATGATGGAACTACAGACCCAATGATTATTGGCAAATGTACAACATCTTATGCTAACCATCCGCCGCATGCGACTTGGTGTAAGTATTTCCAATTACTCTTAAGGGCTGGCCGCAAAGGTTGTTTAGCGTCTCCAACAGGTTTTATCCACCACTTAATGAGCTAGTGTTCTTTTCACTCATCATTTCATGCACACGCTAGGCAGAAAAGTAGCTACACTGGTAGGATCCAACAACGGCCAAACGAAAGTTGAGGAGCTATGTAAAGTGCTTCAACAACGAACACTCTCCAAATTCCAAACTTGCCAGACCGGGTGATCCTGGACAATTCTATCGTGCTTAGATGACAGTCCATTCAAGTTCCAATTGGTAAGCAACGGGTTGAGGGACTTGAACGAGATGATGAGGGAGGAAAGCATGGATCACCCGTGTAGGACGTGGGCCGCGCCCTCAGCAGGTATAGCGAGCCCGCGCTTGGTACTACATCGAGTGCTTTTGCGTGGGCTATGACCACGATTCCCGCACGGTGTGTGCTTGGGAGTTTGTCGAGTAGGGGGAATCGCCACCGTGCCTAGAAAGGTTATTCACGACGCCCCGAAACGTTGATGCCAAATCAATGGCCCACGTCCAATCATAACCAGTCGTGGGTTCCGGGACATGGTACGAATCAGATCTGTAACCCAATTCGCCCGCATGTAGCGGCCTCTATTCGTGTTTCATGTAATTCCATTAAACACGATTATTGGATGCACACAACTTACATTTTTTAGCACCCTTAGGAACGAACTAACCTAAATTACTATGAAATGATGTTACGTATTATGCACAAGACTACTAACCTAGAAATTGACCCACTTTGCATTAATCATGTTAAAAAACGGTGCTAAAACAGGTTGTCCATAGTTATCTGATTTAAAGTGATTCACATAATTCCGGGTCTTTGTTTAGCAAAATATATACAAAGTTATACAACAATGCAAGATGCAATAATATGAATGCATAAACTTCAAAGTATATGCCAAACTCGTCTTACCCTAAATCTGCAAAGAAAACAAAAGCTAGTTTGCAAAACACAATGAACACGAATCCTTTGCCTTGAATCGCCGTACTGAACACAAAGAAAAACCAATTGTTATCCTTGATAAAACGCAACGCAAATGGATCTTTCGCCTTCAATTGTTTACAAGAGAAACGAATTACTTCAGTATGACACATGAAATAAAATGAAATGAAAACTAAAAACCAATGAAAACCTTGCAAACATTGTGAAAACCCTACATATTTACATAACAAGTTAAAAGTGAGTTTCTACATTGCTTTAATTATATTAAAAACTCATAACAATGGGTTAGTCAATATTTAAAAGAATGAGTAGATTATTTGGTGAGTAATCTCAGAATTCAACCTTTTTATCGTTTGTTGATTCGAAAGAGAATCGATGCTTTGAACTTAAACGAAACTATATGTGTTTTGAGTGTTCTGAGTGTTTAGAGAGAGAGTATGCGTAGGAAGCATATGAAGTCGTTGTCTCTCGGACTGAGCAGGCAAGCGGTATTAATAGCACGACGCAAGTTTTTGAAGCAACGAAAAACCTGCGTATATACGCTGCAACGTGAGCGTAATACGTGCTTCTCTGACGTATATACGCTCACCTGCACGTATATACGCTGCTCCCTTCAACAATTTTTGGCAGTTTCTATGTATAGTATGAGCGTATACGCTCCTTGCTTGAGCGTATATACGCTCCTGTTGAGCGATATACGCTCATATTGCGTGATTATACGCTCAATAGTTTGACATATTTTTCCAAAAACCTCGAAATTATTGATTCCTCCGACTTTATCTCGGTGATTTCCTTTGATTCGACGCACCTCGACACCTCTGCTCTCCAAGCAGATTTTCTAGAATGTTCTAGAACCTTCCACGTATTTCCGGAGTATTTTTCTAATTATCACGATTTTCTGCGTATCTCTGCGTATTTAACATTGCAAAATTCATAGAAAATCATAGAGAAATCAGAAATAATTTAAAATACTGGCGGATTCAGAAAAAGTGTAGACGGACATGTATAACATCAAAAAGCATGAGAATCGCCTTTTAAAACCTTTTGAGAAACCTTTGAAAACCTTTGAAAAAACCGAAAGAAAGTATTTTTGCCTTGGCCTTTGACCTCTTGCTCAATATTTCCGAGTACGACCTCGCATATCAACTTTATGAATCAAAGCATCTTTTTGATTCGAACAAACCGAACGCGTAGGTAGTTTCATCACCGATTAGCTCATTTGGAGGACACATTTTCAGGGTCTACAGAAGCCCCCACTTTGACTGAGTCTAGAAGAGACGATAGTCTCGTAAGACGAGAAAGTCAAAAGTATTCCGATCTCGGGACGGAGAGCAACTCAAGACGATTCTGCGACCCTGAGTACCCTTTACGCGGTACCTGCAAAACAAATGTAGTTTTACCTGTACCGCGCTTCATGCGTGTTTATGCCCTCGGAAGCGCCTGGATCCTCGGGTGGTTTCTCCTACGGCTGACCTTGGCTTTTCGGGAGAGTGCGATGTTTGTGTGCGGAATTTTGGTGCGGGAGAAAATTCCAAAACCCGAAGAATGCGCGCGGAACTTCTTGAGCGGAGAAGATTCCAAAACCGAAGATGTGCTGACGGACTTCTGTAGCGGAGAAGATTCCCAAGACCCGAAGATGCTGACGGAACTTCCGTAGCGGAGAAGATTCCAGACCCGAATATGTTGCTTGAGATTTCGTAGCGGAGAAATCGTAGACCCGAAAGATGCTTGCGCTGGATTCTGTAGCGGGAGAATCGTAGACCCGAAAGATGCTGTGTGGATTTCTGTAGCGGGAGAAAATCGTAGACCCGAAAGATGCTATCTGTGATTTCTGCTACGGGAGAAATCGTTAGACCGAAGTGTGATATATGTGGAATGTTTCTGAGTGCGGGAGAAAGTTCCAAAACCCGAAGTGTGCAAAGAGCTGTTGTTGAAGAAGCCCCCACTTTGACTGAGTTGAAGAGACGAAATCTCGTAAGACGACGGTCAAGTATTTTTTGGATGGAGTAATGCAAGTTCCGTCGAGCGCCTCGTTCCTTCGGAAGTTCCCCTACGGCTGACCTTGGCTTTTCGGGAAAAGTTGGTTGTAGCAACAATCGCGATCTATAGACGCATAGAATGCGATATAGGCATGTGAGTGATGATATGAATTCCTTCGGCAAACGCCTCTGTCCTCAGGAAAATCTTCCCTACGGCTGACCCCCTTGCTTTCGGGAAAGAATGTTGCGTTTGTAGCACGATTCGCTACAGACGATGAATGCCGTATATATGCGTGCAGCAAATGCATGTTAGATGGCCTAGCCTCTGTTATGAGTGGGTGCAATGTGCAATGTGCAATGTGAAGTCAATGTAATGTGTATGTGCAATGTAATGTGTTGTGCAGGATGCATATGAATATGAGTATGTAAACTCACATGCGCAATGATGTTATGAAGTGATTTGCAATGCTTATGCGTAATTCAAGTCTTATCTTAGATCTACATGCACGAAATGACCACGGACACTGACTCAACGTTAAGATGCTTTGGATTGTTGGATGGAGCCGTCTCAAGCCCTCCATTCGATGCAAGGCGATGCTTGTACTGCAAGTGAGCCCCCACACCCGTTTGGGTTTTTGGGAATGCTTAATTTGTGGTGTGAAGGTGGTTTAGTGGGTGAGCCCCAGCTTGACGATCCTTCGAAGTTAGTGGCGAATTGGTTGATGAGCAATTGAATTGTGTGAGTCATGGGTTTTGGCTAGCTTTCTATGTGTAATGATGCATGGATGTGCTTTTGATTGCCCAATCAGTAACTCGAGCTGAATGCTGCGATTGAGAGAGAGAATGACGATTGATTTTGATTTGCCCAAATCAGAACTTGAGCTGAATGCTGCATGAGAGGAGAGGAATGAGGGAATGCTGCAATCCGATGCTTTGGGAGATGCATATGAATGCTGCAGAGTCGTAGCCTAAATGATGATTGGAGAGACCCTTAAGTGTATGAAAGAATAGGCTAGAGGTTCAAGAAAAAAACAACTAAAAATTTGTGACTAAGGTAAGTGAATGAGGAATTGATGTGTGGCTAGAGACGTAGGTTCAAACTCGAGTCTATGTCGGGTCTACACTAGGAATTTGGGCTTCTGACTTTAAGAGAATCAAACCATATGATGAACCTCAGAATTGGGTCGGACCTCGAGAAGGCTTCCTACGTATCCTTTGGATCAGACCGTTCGTATCCTGTGAATATATTGGACAATGGCCTCGTGTGAGATGCTTTGATGTGTTAATGTGTGCTGTGGTTTAAGGTAAAAAGGCTTGATGATCCACAGAAGTAGACCCACGCGGCGCAGTGTGCTTTTTAGACTCTTGCTTTTTGTCTGAATTGGGCTTTGAACTTTGCGATTGCATTGATTATTTGCATTTGTATGACTGACATTGAACTTTATTTTTTGCTTTTTGCTTTTTTGCCTCATTTGGTTCTTTCTTTTTTTTTTTTTCTGCACATGTCTTTTCCTACGCACAAAGGGTACGTTGATCAGGTACCAAGGTTAGTCGATGTGAGGTATGAAGATATATGTTTACGCCTCACAATGCTTGCAAGGATTTTGATATGATGAGGAAATGAGCGGAAGAGTGTTGTTTTGTGGAGCTATGAAAGAAGGCCTCTCTTGCAATGTCCATTGAATTGTAGAGGCTCGATCTTAATTATTCCATTAAATGTTAGCAGAGCACAAATATAGTAGGTTTAAAGAAATGAGAAAAAAGAAAACATTATACATGTCAAAGAGTTTTATTAACATTGAGCACTCTGATGCAGAAGGCTTAATCTAATGACATAGATCGGAAATGCGAAAAAATGAAAAGATACATGTCTAGGGAAAGGACTCTCCGACTCGATCCTAAAGCTAAAGACTTCTAGAAGACTCATCTCGTATTGTCCACTCAATGTCGTATCTATTGCGAATGTGGTAGGCCCGATACTTGAGATATCTTATGTATTTCTGGTTGAGAGTTAAAATGAGCGTCTTGACCATCTCTTTCTTTCAGTAGAGCGGATAGGTGCGCAGCACTCCCTTTCCACCAGGTCAGTATAGGTGCTGGTAACCCCTCCGTTCTCTCCCCTGGTTAAGGATTTTCAAAGCTCTCGGACAGAGGTTTGGTCTGATATGTACCCTTGTATCTTGCCATGAATGCATACGATGTCCTTCCCAAGTGAGCTGTCTCTTCTCAGGAAGCGAAAACCGACCACACATACTGACATATCGGGTCTCCAAGAAAGGAAAGACCGTTGAAACTAACGCAGGCTCAATCCTTTAATTGCCTGGTGGTCTTAAATCCCTTATATGTATCTGGCAGTGTCATCAGTTGGCTGAATTGTTACGTCTTCCGCTGAGAAAATCTCTTTGTGGCCATTTGCGGCATATGCAGGATGGGTCAATAATGGACGGTTGGTCGTGGTTAGGAAGGTGGGGAGCTCACGGCTGCTTTTTTGCCATATGCCTTTTCAAACACTTGTCCTCAAGGAAGGCCGAAGTTCATCCATATCTTTAGCCCTAAGCTAGTTCGAACTTACTGCTCGGGTAAGCTTTGGAGCTTTTTGGTTGATGGGCCATTTTGTGGTTTTTTAGGGTGTCGAATGGGTGATGAAGGTGGAGAAGGCTAGCTTGGATGAAGGTTAGAGGAAGGCTAGGTTTGGATTGGGCTGAGGGCCTCAACTCTTGGGTCGAGCAAGGGCTGAGCACGACTTCACCCCTGTTTCAAAACAGAAAACAACTATTAGTGAACCTTCCTTGGTCATTATGAGATGAATGCAGATCAAACATGTCCAAATGTCCTAATTCCATGGTTCATCTTCCGTTAATGTATGTTCATGAACTATCAGTAATCCGAATCGTGCTTATAATAACCCCTTTCTGTGTTTTTTGATTTTTTTGAATTTTTTTTTTTTTTTTTTTTGTTTTTTATGTTTTTGTTTTTTTACAAGGTGCACAAATACGTGAGATATGATTGCACTGATCACTAAGTGTTGTGAGTCAACCTTCTAACTATCGTGGTTCGAACCGCTTCTGTTGGTTAGCTGAATGCATCAAGTCTAATATCCTATTGAAGAAGTACTAATCAGTAACGTTATAGGTTCAAATCTGTGCACTACCCTAGTAGTCACGGGCCCGAAAA
The DNA here is from genome assembly GCA_008642245.1 of Bassia scoparia. NCBI lineage: Eukaryota > Viridiplantae > Streptophyta > Magnoliopsida > Caryophyllales > Amaranthaceae > Bassia > Bassia scoparia. The sequence continues at coordinate 13,166 of SNQN01004638.1, read as the reverse complement.
CTCAGATCAGAGTCTATGAGGCTCTGTCGGTCAAGGTCCAAGACCCTAGGGATTAAAGTCCTGTTGTCGACTACGCACAGCCTAAGGTCAAAGAAAGTCAACGTAAAGTCACTATGGGCTATGAAATGCATGATGTGAACTTAAAAAACCATGCGACTTATGAAAGTGCATGTTTAATGTCTAGAACTGTACAATGCTAGACCCAACATCACACGATATACAAACACATGACGGCAAGCCAACTATTGGTCAGTCTAGGTAAGCCAGAGATGTGATACCCACGTGCATCTAATGGTAAGTTGACCAAGTCTTCTCATCCACTGTGCAATTAGCGCAGTATGGCCAAAGATACCCCTTAATGCACACGCATCAGTAACTACGGTGACACACGCATGAGCGGGATAGATTGCCTTAGACCCATCGATCAATTAAACCACATCAGCCAAGGTGTATCCCCCCTTATGGTATCTCGATGCGTAGAACATGCACGCCATATCGAGACCAAGGTGCCTAGGCGCGACCTTTTCGAATAGTCGCATGCAAAATGCAAAATCTCAATAAACGTGCATGATGGAATTTTGAGACTTTTCAAGTCTGTCCACTTAACTGAACGGTGATTATCCCCCAGTGAAGCGCCCAAATTGTTCGATGAGGACGAGTAGGCCGCCGCCCCATCCAGCGATATAGCAGGTCGCGCGCTGCTGTACTACATCGAGGTGCTTTGCTGATGGGCTTAGCCACGGACTCCCGCACGTTGAGTGCGTTTTAGGTAGTTTTGTCGTAGGTAGGGAATCCGCCACGGCTAGAAAGTTATTTCACGGACGCCGCGGGAAATCGTTTCCTTGGTTCAGCGAAAGCTCACCAGCCCATTCCGAATCCGTAACCAGTCAGTGGTTCCGGGGACATGGTACAATCAATCTGCTAACCCAATTCGCAGCCCGCATGTAGCTTTGTTGGTTCCTACATTCGGCTCATTGTATATCTCCATTAAAGCACGATTATTGATGCACACAATACTTACATTTTTTAGCACATTAGAACGAAAACTAACCCTAAAATTACTATGAAAAGTTGGTTCTATTATGCACAAGCCGCAACCTAACCTACGCAAATTGTGACCACATTCTGCGTATTAATCACGTTAAAAAACCGGTGCCTAAAACAAGTTGGTCCTATTTAATCTATATTTTAAAGTGATTCCACATTAACTTCCGGTCTTTGATTTAGCAAATAATATACAAATTAATACAAACAATCAAAGATGCAATAATATGAAGTGCATAGAGCATTCAAAGTATAGCAAACTCGTCTTACCCTAATCTTCAATGAAAACAAAAACTAGTTGCAAAACACCAATGAAAACGAATCCTTTGCCTTGAATCGCTACAAACACAAAAAAATGTTAGTCCTTGATAAAACGCAAGCGCAAGATCTTCGCCATTCAATTGCCTTTATATAGAGAAAAATGAATTGTTAGTATGACAATGAATAATTATAATGAATGAAATACTAAAAAACCAATAAACCTTGCAACATATGTGAAAACCCTACAATATTTACATAAACAAGTTAAAGTGATTTCTCACATTGCTTTAATTATTTAATAAACTCATAACCAATGGTATATCAATAATTAAAAGAGTGAGTGAGATTCATTGGTGAAGCTTAATCCAGAAGTCAACCTTTGTTATCGCTGTTGATTCAAAAAGAATCGATGCTTTAACTAAACGAAAGATATAATGTGTTTGAGTGTTTTGAGTGTTTTGCAGAGGAGAGTATGCTAGGAAGCATAATGAATCGTATGTTCTCGGACTGAGCAAGCAAGGCGGTATTTAGGCACGAGGCAAGTTTTTGGGCAACGAAAACTGCGTATATACGCTCAAGTGACGATATACTTCTCTTCTGCGATATACGCTCACTTGCAGCGATAGTACGCTGCTCCCTCAACAATTTTTGCAGTTTTCGTAATTATAGTTGCTATATACGCTCCATGCGTTGAGCGTTATATACGCTCCTGATGAGCTATATACCGCTCATCAGTTGCGTAAAATTAACGCTCAATATTTGCATATTTTTTCCAAAACCTCGAAATATTTTGATATTTTCCTCCATTTTATTCGTGATTTCCTTGATTCGACGCACCTAAACACCCCTTGCTCTCCAGCAACGGATTTCATAGAAATGTTCTAGAGTTCCACGTATTTCCGGTCTTTTCTATTATTCAGTATTTTCTGTATTCTGCGTATTAAAACATTGCAAAATTATAGAAAATCATAGAAAAATCAGAAAAATAATTTAAAAACGTGGCGGATAGAAAAATGTGACGAATAATAACATCAAAAGCATAGATCGCCTTTGAAAACCTTTTGAAACTTTGAAAAACCTTTGAAAACCGGAAAGAAAGTATTTTTGCCTCCTTTACCTATTGCTAATAAGTTCCGAGTACGACCTCGCAATATTTCCACTTTTTGAATTCAAACATCTTTTTTGATTCGAAAAAACGCGAACGCTATAGTTTCATCACGGATTAACTCATTTGGGAGACCATTTTCAGTGTCTAACACACGCTGAAAGTCTGTTGTTGTCAAGAACCTAAGGAAAAGGTAACTCCCCCCCTCCTCCAACATCAGAGCAACTAGGCACACCCGAACGGTGAGGTTGACAAACTAAGAGGCTACACTTGAATATTAGGAGAGGGAAACATCGCAAAACGCGCAACAGAAGAAAGAGGAATTCACGCTACCCACCCCAACGTTGAATTACACTAAAGATCTTTCCCATTTACAGGAAGTGAGCCGAGGATGTCCTATTGACGTCCCCCCAATCAAAACAGATGGATAGGATAATTCAAATATTGCAAGATATCACAAAGAGCCTGACCATGTCACGATGATTTGCATACCTCGCACGACCCATTGATTGCCTTACGCACCAGGGAAAGTTAAAAAGCATTAATAAAAATTTTGAAGAAATCCCCTCTACGGAGGGTGCCCCACATGAGCAGATTTCGACTCCGGAATCATCCACACGATTTCCAGGGTTTCCCCGCAAGAGCCCAAATTCTAGCTCACCTGGATATTGAAACTCCCAAACAGTCAGCCTAACAAGGGGAGGAGAGTTCCCAGATCATTTGTGAGAAGGATCGTGGGAAGTAAGCCACCCACCCATGATGACCCCTCTATGTTCGAGATGAAAGTGGGCGGAAACGTGCCGATGCGCTTCATTGATATGCGGAAGCTCCTCCGACATTCAAGTTCGAGTGCCTTCAGAAGCTGCAAATACAATTGTGATGATTTGTGCCATGCCTAATCCACATAGTTGGTGTGATCATACAAATAGCATGTGAGTGGTCACTCTCACCCTTCACTTGACGATTAAACGTGTAGCACTTAGCGAGTCAATTCCTGTGGTCAAAAATTAACAGCATAACAACTATCATCGGCAGGCCAACGCTCAATCTTCGAAGTCAGTGGTGTCACCACACTTAATGTTGATGAAATAATTATCAGCGAAGGCAAGGTTGACACCATTTATGGAGACGCAATGCTCCGAGAGTCGCTACCTTACCACCGTCAGCCACTTGCTGGGGGAAGGTAATGATGTGCCAGAGACTTCGAAACAAGGAGTCATTAAGAGAGAGTCTGGCGAAGTAAATGATGGTCCATGCACTCACCAAAAATGATGGGCCCTTCGCAGTTTGTTGCTGCTATCTCTTGGCCAAAGCAAGAGGTCAACAGGAAGACTTATTGTTGATCCCACCTTGCCAGGAGACGGTTAAGGTAGAGTGAATTGCAGACTGACAAGCTTAGGACAGAATCAAGCTTGACTAAGGAGTATAAAGAGTTTGCATTCTCACGGAGATATGCCAGGCTGGATCCAAAGATGGAACCAAGCCTTGATGGTTGACCCCACTTCAAGCCAGTGAAACAAAAGAAGAGAACTATAGGCCCGATTCGAGCAAAGGCAGCCGATTGAAGAGTTAAAAAGAGATGTGGGCTTCATCCGTCGTCAGTCCTGATGGTGCAATGTGGTCCTGTTCCAAAACCAAAGTGGGACACGAGAATGTGTTGTGACTACCAGAATTAATTAGCTTGCTCCAAAGATAGATTCCCACTACCAAAGATCGACAAGCTAGATAAATCTTATTACGGGCACGAGCCTGAGCCGTTCGTTGATGCTAATTCAGGATTATCAAATCATCTTTAGGAGGAACCAGGACAAGACGACCTTTTCACTGACAATGGGTGTATATTGTTACAAGTAATGCCATTTGCTTAATGAGCCCCTCCACCTTCAAAGATGTGTAAACACCATCTTCGCTAAGCAGCTGAAGGCAATGTAAAGCATACATTATGACATGAATCATCAAGAGCTAAAGAAGGAAAAATCATGCCAGGATACGGAGAGACATTTGACACTTTGCGCAATGTCCATGGAACTAAATCCGAAAAGAAGATCGCGTCTTTGGTTATCTGGCAAATTCCAGGGCCTTTTTGTAGAACGAGAGGCTATTGAGGCCAACCGCACAAAGTTAAAGCTGTTCTGACATGCAATCGCCTCGCTGTAAGGAGGTCCAGAGCTGATGGTGTCTAGCGACGCTTGCAGATTCCTCTTCCGATCCCGGTAAGTGTCAGTATTCTCAAGGCAACAAGAGAGTGTCAAGTTCGAGTGAGTGAAGAGGCTAGAAGTTGACCTTTTCACAATTGAAGGAACATTTACATTCCTTCCTAGGTTGGAGCCCTATAGAAGGAGACACTTTCATGTATCTCTCGATCTCCGAACAGCCTTGCTTGGGCTGTACCAAATAGGAGGGCTCAGTGCGGCTTACTTTGTAAGCATGTACTTCAAGAGTTAGAAACGCTATGCCAACATCGAAAATGTTGCCTCTGACCTCTGATGGCTACAAGAACACTTCGTCCTTACTTCGCAGCCCATAAAATTGTTGTCCACATTGACCGCCATCAAGCACCTTTGACCAGCTGGAATCTTCTGGTTTAAGGCATGCTTAAATGGCCAAAGTATAGCATTTTACGAGTTAACTTAAGTTCGAACCAGGAAAGCCATAAAGGAGCAAGCCCTAGCAGATTTATCGTGAACATGACCAACCTCCCTCGGCCGAAACGGGTCAATGACTGGGAATATTTATAGAGGCTCATCTTACTATCAAAAATGCTGTGGGACAGGATCTGTTCAAATTCGTCAGAAGGGACACGTTTCGAAATATGCCATGAGGTTTCAGTTCCAAGCATCTAACAATGAGCCGAATATGAAGCTTTGTGGGCAAGGATCAGAATGTGTAAACGTTGGTCACGAAAAAATTGATGCTAGTCAAATTCTCAGTTGTGGTGAGTCATGCAATGGTGAGTATGAGCCAGGATGAAAATATGGTCAAATACTTGGATATGAAAAAAGGAAGTTGAAGATTGACGCTTTTCACCTGTGTACAGTTCCAATAGGTCAGAAAACAATCAAGTGTGCCTTGTCCAAGTTGGCTTAGCTCGGCACAGGAGACTCTCCATGTCTGTCTTCTAGGAAGTCAAGAATCAACGGAGTATAGACAGTTAGATAGGTTCACTACAGCCAATAGGGATAGCCACATGGAATGGATGGATCATTGATTCCAACAAACGGGATCAATACCCATTGATCCGAAAAAAGCCAAGTACGTCGAAGCGCGGACATGATGTTCGTTAAATATATGGAATCGGCTCAGCTATCTTATAAGATCTTTCTTCACCTTGCTCAGGTATCACTCCAGAGAAGGCAGACGTGTTAGATTGACATCACTAGGTCATGCTGGTCACATATTGGCAAGTCTTTAGCTGAAAAGGGACTCTTCGACGCGATACATTGGCCTACTTTGGAGAAGATGCCGCAATTGTCAAAAATGTCACAAGTGCCAATTCAATGCTCAATTCACCAACGGCCGACAATCAACTATCCCCTGACTATCACCTTCCATTGCCAAGATGTGGTGTAGACGATCTTCGACCCTTTCCCAAGCTTCGGGCAAAAAATTCTGATCGTGGCTGTGACTAACTTTCACCAAATGGTAGAAGCTGAACACGATGAGAAATATTAAAGTGCAGATTGCAATGTTCTTAACCAGAATATCATCACCAGGTATGTTGCCACAACTACGTCTTCGACAATGCGCCCTCAATTTGATTCCAACATTCTCACTAATTGGCTATCTGACCAAGGAACACTGCACACTGCTTCAGGCCACCTACAGGCTAATGGATGGTTGATTCCTTCAATAAGATTATTAGTAATGGCTTAAAGAAGAAGTTGGACCATGCAAAAGGCTATGGCAGTGACAATATGTACAATGTGCTATGGCGATGAACAACGGTAAAGAAACTCAACGGAGAGACTTCATATTACACTGTCTTTGGTTCGGATGCGATGCCCATTAATGTATGAACGACACTACAGTTATGACTGTTACACGAGGAGAAATGGACCCTATGAAGGTAATCTTGACCTCGTTCCGGAATCCGGCAACGTTTCTTCTTCGTCACAGATCTATAAGTTAGAATGTTCCCATGGAATCCAAAAATCGCTCAACCATAGGCCTCTCAATGGGACCTTGTTGGTAAATGAATCACGGCGAAGGCAAGAAATGAAATTGACTCAAATTGGGAAGTCTACAAAATTTTGAACTTTAAAGAGAACTTCAAGTGCGAGTGTCAGGGGGCACTGTACTCATCCTCTGGATACTGAAAATTTGAGGAATTCTATGTTTAAGCAACATATTTGAGTCGCCTGAAAGCCGCTACCCTAAAAGTCGAGTTGCACCAAGCGTCGCACTCGCCAATTATCAAGTTTAAGTCACCTGAAGGCGCTCATACTTGTAAAATTATGAAGTATCTAGATTTGATGAAAACTTCAATACTTGAACTAAATCAAAATTTCTTTATCTTAACAGGGGCAACTCCCCTCCATTTGGAGCAATATTAAAAATTCAAAGTGAATAACCTTACACCCATGATTTCTCAAAATGAGAGAAAAGAAATTTCTTTAAAATTTACCTAAAAGTCATGCGCTTAGAAGTTTCTAGTTTGAAAAAATCTGCCAGTAGGCAAATGTCCCAAAACTGCGAAGGGAACACTCCCTAGTTACACGCGACGACAAACAACTCTTGAATTAATGCAACGGCGAGCTACCTTTTGTAAAAACTACAAAATACCGCACTTAAGATCAGGTTTAATCATCTAAGGGCAATGACCTCAACATGTCGAGGTCAGCTTACCATTTTGATAAAACAACATGCCTCGCACCCAGCACCTCAAGGGCAAACGACCCTCAACCATAGTCGAGGTTCATCTACCTTGTAAAATCAAAATGGGCCCTCCACCCAGTACCTCAAGGGCAATGACCCTCAAATTTCGAGGTGCGAGCTTAGGTTTGTAAATCAAATCAAAAGGACCGCACCCCAACCATGTCAAGGCAATCTCCCAATTGTCGAAGGGAAAATCTCAAAAGTGAAGACAAAAACAATATGGTGCCGACAATAAGGAAGAATTAAATTCAATGTCTGGCTTGGTTCTGATCTCAGCAGTTGCCATGCAAAAACGAGCGACGTGCGAGCTCAACCTTTTGTCAAACATTGGAAAGACCTACACCAAATCTGCCTACAGGCAAGCGCGACGTGCGAGCTTACCTTTTGTAAAAAACGAATCGAAAAATGACTCCGCACAAATTGTCTCACCAGGGCAACTCACGTCGAGCTTACCTTTTGTAAAAACAACGAAAATGACTCGCACAAATCTGATCTACCAGAGCAAGCTGCGCGTCGAGCTATACCGTTTTGTAAAAACGATCGAAATCGAACTCGCACAAATCAGCAAACTATTGAAATTTGTTGACCTGCGAGGGGTATATATCTGCGACTTCCTTACTCAATCTCCAAGTTAAGAGGCACAGTATACGTTGTTGACCTTGCACAATTGCTAGTTCCAAAGTCAATCAATTCTTATATCTATAAATTACATTTTCGCACAATTCACGACCCACATCATCTAAAACGAACTTGTTCGCACACTCTAGAGTGTGTACATTGTTGGAGTGTATCATGCCGACCAACAAGGATATGCATATGGCAAGTACCCAAATATTCAAGCAAGTGCCGAAGTTACTGATGCAAAAACACGTAAAATGCCGAGGTAGGACTTGGAAGCAAAAAATTAAGCCAAAAAATAAAATTGCAAGAGAAAAGACCTTGAATTTTTAAGAAGCTTCTATCTGAATGCTGAGGAATTACAGAGCTTCTTATCAAAAATTTATTAGTGCAGACCTAGTACAGTACAATTTAAGGATACAACAATTAAACTCACGAGCTAGCTGAACAAAAGCAGAAACGGAGGAGTCATTAATGACGAAACGCCAGGATCGCCGCAATCATTCATTATCCGATGCGATTGGTCATCTTTGCCACCGCATACTGCTCGCATCTTGGCGAGGCTGATACGTCCGTCGTCTTGAAGAGAGAACCAGACGAAGTGGAAATGCCGTCGAATCTTCAACATCGATGAAGTCCAAACATGAAGTCTTCCTGGCCAGGGGACCCTTGGTTCTCTGGCAGTGTCAGTGCATTTTTTGGATTCACTCGTAATAGCCTCGACATATTCCAGTCTTCCTCGAAGAATCAAATGGAAGCTCTTCTTCCAGGAAATAATGCCAGCTTCCTCCATCAGAAGCTCGCATTTTCTTCGATGTCTAATTCTTACGCTCGGCCAAATTAGATTTCTAGGTTCTCCTTTAAGCTGCGATAGCTCCTTTCTTGCTCTTCAGCAATGACGAAGTCAGGTTTCAGGATCATCTCGCACTTTGGCTCAGCCCTCGCCAGTGCTCATCTTCAATTCGAGAGGCATTGCTTACAGCCAGCTTCAGTGCAACTTCCTGTTCAGTCTTTCTGAACAGCCTGTTTGACTCGGCTCCTCCTCTTTCTGCAGACTTGCCACATGCTTTGCAAATCATATGTGCTTATGAGAGAGAATGGATAGCCTTCCCAGTGATTGCGGTGTAGCGCCTAACCGACACTTGAGGTGGCAAGAGTTAGTGCGCTCTGCGTCATCGACCATTGATACCGAGTCTGCTAGCGAAGATACTCCAGGCTCCTAGACATAACTCTTTCATGCTTGGCCTGCGCGGTGCCTTTCGCATGGCTTCGCAACCCATCAGTCGCACCAATCACCTGAAGAACATGCGAAGCAAAGGTAACGGATAAAACCAACTCGAAAGTCCCATACTGTAAAAATTAACGGATGAGGTCTGACATCGCGATTCCCACTTCATCGACCCTCCACAAGATCCAAACCTTCGTATCCTGCAAGCTTGTCCTTTTTATTCCTTCGTGCACAGCGACCATTCGCCCACTATCTCTTCTATCTCTCAGCTCCAAATTTGCGCGAGAAGATGACGTGGTCGACCTCAATCCACCTCCAACCAACTTGTCATCCTCTATAGGCATCGCAGAGGATGCATAACAGTGAAAGAGTTTTCTTCGCAACAAACTAATGTCCAGTCTAGGACGAATTGTCATCACCCTAGGAGGGTTGACTTTGTGGCTCTGGCCTCTCCAGAGGAGTGAGATTAGTGAGGGGCTGACAACTTGGTCAACCAGCAGCTCCTCAATTAATTTGGTTGAGGCCCCCACATTAGCTGAGATTTTGAGAGAGAGAATTTCCAGGGTCTCTGCCTGCTATGCGAAGCTCTTCCAACTCTTCGGCAGTAGGAACGACTAATGAGCTTCTCATTGGCTTTGGTATCTCGCCATTTCAGCATATCTGCGAGTCGCTGCCGCATGTTGGGGAGTCACCAATCGCAAGGCATTACACCTACAATGTGAATGGATATCCGAGTCAGACCAACCATGAGATCAGGATTGCGAGCCTGAGAGAGGAGAAATTATCGAAGTTTTATCTCCCTTTCATCATTCACCTCTGAAGACATGCGACACTCAGGGTTCGCGGTATCTAGAACAAAGCAGGTACTAGCCCAAACTTGTATAGAAGTACGAACCTCGTGGATGAGGCATTAGGACCCAAAATGCACTGCGAGGTAAACTACTGTACCGTGTGGTTGAGCTTCTTTGCATGGCTCAGAAATGAAGACGAAAGAGGCCTTTTCCGCCCACTGAGCATGAGTCGAGCATCCCCTTAGCTGTTGGAGGAGTTGGGTAGCTTGGACGTTTTGGCTTGTCAGCTGGAACTTGAATCCTATTCCCTTGTCAGCTAACTTAATTGACGTTCCTTGCTTGGCCCTCAATCGGATTCACGTTATTTTGACCCCAGGCTCGCAGCTCCCTGGGTGCTGACTTCCCGCAGACTGCAGAGGAGATATATGCTACTTGTCTCTTTCTCCCCCGCTCGCGAGGAGTGCTCTGATTTCTTTGTCCCCGCTACACGAGGAGTGTTCGATTGTTCTCTACCTCACCCGACAGGAAGTGTTTTGTTCCTCTTTGCTTCCCCTCGGCGAGAAGGTTTGTTTTGCTTTCCTCGCTCGCGGGTGCGGTGTTCTTCAGGACTTGTTATTCGAAAGCCTATAGGGAACAGACTTCAGGTTGATCCTTCCTCGTGCTGGCTGGGCCTCCCACCCTTTAGATATCGGAGCAGATCTCCAACTTCTGCAAATGAAAAGAAAACGTAATAGAAACCTCGCAGAAATAATATGAAGACTAATATTTCTCGATTGAGCAAATGCTCAGATGCGAGCATTAAATTTGATGACCTTCGCATTTGAGAAAACTTTTCATGCGAGAAGAACAAAAATGTGCATGAGATATTACTTCCGATTGGGAAGAATTCTTCTTTTGTAGGTTTTCAACGCCCAGCGCGGCTGAAAAAAGCTTGAATCCTCGCTGACATTTCCGTTTAACATGGTGGGTAGTGTCTTGCGAAGACAGCTTCTTACGAGAGAGACACTTGGTTAAGAAAAATTCAGGACCAAAGAATAAATAGAAGTTGAAAATCTACCTCTTTGCTCTCGCCCTTATCGACGACCACCTCGAGGTCAAGGCTCCAAAAAATCTTATATTGCAAGAAACATTCAAGCAGTGGATCCACGTTTTGGACCGTAGATCTTCCGATTAATGTCCTATATTCTCCACGTCTCGAGATATACAACTGCAGTACAGCAAGGGAGTCTCCACCCAACTCATCTCCTTGAAGTATCTTTGTGCGAGGTCCAGCAAGACGGACCTTTCGCGGAGGGTGTTATCTGTGCACGAGAGAAATCATCTCTCCATTGTACACTTATTGGCTATTCTAGCGAATCATGTATTACCCTTTCTGCTGAAGTTGGAAGCCAACCAGCCTGGTCATCTGCTGTTCTTGAAATCAGTATGCATCGAAAGGAAACATTAGTCTGCATGGAACAGACCTTCACTTGACAAATGACATGTATCAAGATATGTGAACAGACTACGTTGTCATTGTGCGAGGCCGTTATGTTCATAGCCTTCAGTACGTTTGTTATTAAAGGAGTGTTAGGAGGGAGCGAACACCATGTATCCCACCGCCTATGTAGACGCGAACGTAGTTGTTCGTTCTGGTTCGCGATCGCCTCAAGAGGATACGTAATCTCCTCCTCGACTTCATGGTGCGACGGCTTAGCTATGATATGCTGAACTGTGAAGTGGCGACTCTCCATGCCTTGTCGCACATAATACGAGGGACATCCTTGTCGTTTCCTCTCCCAGAGGATCTTCCACTTCTAGTTATTTTGGCGAATCCATGGCCAAGGGGTCCTATCGAACTCTCCTCTATCCTCATCCCATCTTTGAAGATTTATTTGGAGTTCTCATCAGTGCTCTCTGTAGGCGACATCAATGCTCGCACTTATCTCAGCAATTAGAACTAGTCCTCACTCGCCATGGGAACGGCCTAAGTAGCTCGCTGTTGGCTCTCTCTTCATAGATTGGTGCCTGGGGTCTCCTAAGTAGTTGGTTTTGAGGCGAGCATCCTGATATGATAGACAGAGTGTCAAGCTGGACTGACTACAGAGCGAGAGAAAAAAATCAAGAGGAGAAAGCAGTTAAATTGGAGCCAGTACGAGTGATAGGCTACTTCCAAGCCCCAACTCGTTTCTGATTGGGCGAAAGGGTCCCGTTAGACTGGTCGGTCTATTAACTATTGATAAAAAAGAATAAAGATAAGTGCGATAAGAAAAAGTTTGATGTACCTGATGTGCGAAGTCGACGAGTCGAAGAGATCTGAAAGGAAAACTGCGTAACCGTGAATGAAGACTGCGAACTGCGAGTAGAAACTTGCTAACTGGAAACCCGAGTTGTCGTGAAAGCTTGAAAATATCAGGATCGGAGAAGTGCGAAGGAAGGGAATTTTCAAGCGAGAACAGAATGGCTAAAGGTCCCTCTCTCTCTCTCCTTCAGGGGTTTTTATACCCCAGGCTCACCTGTCAAACTTCCGTTTCGAAAAGTTTGAATGAGAGAAAAGAGCGGGAAAGGAACTTGCTCCTGAACGTCTGCGCCATGCGAACTTCGAGATTGGTACGCTGGAATTCTTGCCTGGCGTTATCTCCACGAGAGCACATTCCAGAGCAAAAAAAAATGAAAAATAGAGAGATTAAAATTTGATTGAGATTTGTCTACGAATGTAATTAATGGTAAGAATCGAGCATCAAACAAACATAAATCAAACGATTTATTGGAGTCTTGAGGGAAAATGATTTGCACGGAAAATCCTTCCCGTGTCCTTAAATTGAGTCGAAATTGACCCACGTGGAAACGCTACATGATTAAATAATCCGAGCCGAAACGGACGAGTAACCGACGTTTCGTGACAACTGCATGGTAGTAAGACACGCCAGCATGGAGGATGACAAGGGTCACCATCCAAGATGCCATTGTTTTTAGGATTGCTTATAACATACCCCGAAAAACTCAATGAAACACACCAATTTCACAGCATTTATTTGAATACTGTCACTGACTTGAGTAGCATCTCTCACTACGTCCTCTCTAGTATTTGCACTTTTACTTCCTAACTTCCAGTACGTATTTAGCATCGGAGGGGAGATAATCCATAGGATACTTCTCCTATGTGCAAGGTGTCAGACAACCTTGTTAAACAGGAAGCAGAAGCAAACATTTGTGGCCAGAACCGATTCCAGGAGACGTTCAACTGTGCAATAATCTCTCTCTT
>SNQN01004637.1:5185-50291 GCA_008642245.1 Bassia scoparia | reverse complement strand
TTTCTTTTCTTTAAGATTGATTTGATATTATTGTCATAGTAATCTTTTCAGTTCGATTTTGGAAAGAAAAATTATGAGTTTATGACCAAAATCTAGTGATCGAATTAGGTTTTTGGAAGGTGTTGGGGATTGGGAGATCAACTTGCCATYTATTATTGTCTTAATTGGATTTTAATTTTACGGAAATGATTCGGATTTTAAAGTTACATATTCTGTAAATTTTTGTATTGTTTAAAAAAATATTATGATTTTGATTTAAACAGTTTTTTTAGAATGGAATATAGACAATTCAAAATTGAGAAGTTGAAAAATATATAATTAAAGATTATTCGAATTGTGAAAGAAGGAGATATGGAGAATGAGTAATTTTTCAATTTCATAAAGTTCCTTCTATATTCTTAATTGTCTATTGGACAAAAGCAAGCCGTGTAACAATACATGCAGATTGGTCAGCAAACAAAGGTGTAATTTAAGAAGCTACCGTGGAATTTGATTTCATCCCTTCCATGCACATTGATCACAGAAGAATGAAATCAATAGTAACATTGATTTGCTCTCTTGGTTTAAATGTTTGGAATGAAATTAACATTACAAAATCATACTTCTTAAGAATGCATAGTTATTGTCTTCTTCTACACGAATGTACATTATAACTCTTCCCTCACTCTCTACACGAATGTACATTATAATTCTTCCACATTTTAGGGTGTAGTTGGACTTCTGTATGTGTAGTGYTACGGTATCTAAGAGAGTAAGGGATAACTTAAGTGATTAAAGGTCTTAGAGTTTTRCTTCGGATTCCAGAAAATCCTGAGATCAATTCTCATCCCCGCGACCTGTGGCTCTCTTAGTAGCAAAAAAATAATAAAAAATAAAATAAAAGGGTGGTACGGTACCTACCATGTACTTAATTCAATAACATTTTTTTTCCTACATCATTACTTTTCAACGTAACCATTACTATACTCCGAGTAGTGCACTAAAGACAACAAATATACTCGTAGTAAATTCTCATTGATTATATTAGACTCTCTTAATTCTTTAAAAAAATTAAACTTCATAAAAAAAAGAAAACATAAGACTCAATACAATTTGGACAAATATCCAAAATGAGTCTTAAGGACAAGATTATTGAGAGTCTTGAATTGAGACTTTAATGGGTCTTGTGCAATAATCTTATTTAAGACCCACTAGAGTCTCAAAGTGAGTTTTGATTTCCAAAACTCAACTCAAGACTCATGTGAGACATGTGTCCAATTTTCATTGGGTCTTTTTTTTATTTTTTTATTTTTATGTAAAATTTAAATGTTTTACCTTTTTAAATAAAACAAAATTATAGAATTTAGTTGAGAGTCTTGGGATAAAAAGTGTAAAAATATAGAAAGTCTTGATGTGAGTCTTGAAAGTAAAAAGTTAGTGGAAAGCTGATGTGGTATAGTCTTGAGGAAAATTTTGAGTCTTGGAAAGTTGAGGGCAAGATTTTGCTTAACATTATGTCACATCAGCTTTTTACTAAATTTTTACTCTCAAAACTCACATCAAGACCCTCTATATTTTTACATTTTATCCCAAGACTCTACCTAAGACTCTCTTTATTCTTTAAAAAAATTAAACTTGATAAAAAAAGAAAAAATAAGACTCAATACAATTTGGACAATTGTCCAAAATGAGTCTTAAGTTGAGTCTTTGATTWTAAASACTCTACTCAAGACTCTAGTGGGTCTTAAGGGACATTATTCCTTGAGACTTGAGAGAGTCTCATTATTTCAAGACTCCCCTCAAGACCCCCAATAATCTTACCCTTAATAATCAATGCTTTTTCAATTTGTGATTGAAGTTTAATCAGATCAGCTTTATTTAACGGGACCAATGCAATCACCTTAATTAGATGGGCCCACGGGGGTACATGTTTAGACCTGATCCGACAATTTCARTAGCAAATTCTACTATGGTCTCGGGATCATATTTTTTTATTATGTTCATGTCCAATAATACAATTTCACTAACAAATGTTCTTGTCCAATAATACAAATGTTCAATTCTTTCCAAAAGCAAGTCATATCCAATTTTCATTTCGATGCAAATGTTTATCTTAAATGTTAAATGTTCATCATCAATACATGTTCATTGATTGAAAATGAACATTGTCATTTTTTGGACATAACATTTACTCCGAGGACCATAGTGAGGAATATGTCTGGGTTATAGTAGATCTATTGATTTACAACCTGCTTCATATCCGAGCCCACCTGACTCGAATTTTGTGGATGAGACTCGAAAAGTTGCTTGCTTTAATCAGATGGGGAGTTAGATCGGTAGACGGGTTTGAGCGGGTTCGAGTGAAGATACAGTCCATCTCAACCGCACACTCCATCTCATGTTATTACTAAAGAAAATAATTGTAATTAGAAATTCCTACTTTTTTTTGATCTTTTACCTTTATGTCTAGCAACTCACAACATAGTAATATAAGTATCGCTTTCTGTAATTGTTCTTGAAACTATGTGTATAATTGTGCAAATTAGAGCTTAATATCTTCAAGAACAGAAGAAAAGTTATCTCTATAAAATAAGTGTGAATAATCGCATTAAAATATGATTCTATCCGATCGTCCCATCATGAGATATGGCAATGGATAATTGATATCAAATGTGATGGATGTAAATGGGTATGGGTGGGCTCGAGTGGTGTCGGATGGTTTACGGATGATACGGTTGAGCTCCCCGATTTCACCTCTGATCCTTATTGTCAAGCCTATTACAGTGTTCCTTTGTTAAATTATGTATAAAATATAACAAAGGTCGTGACTCGGAACCTCATTCAACTCTCTTATCAAATGGAGTTATAATGCATGTAGGTACACTTAGAGCTAATTGTTATCGTATCCATGTTTGAAGCTCCAAGGTGTTTCATGTAAGGGGTGTAATAGGAATATATTTCTTTTATTGCCTCAACTACGCAGAGGTCCTTTGTTTCATATTCAAACGATATTTCTTTTTACTTATTTTTGTACTTATTGATAAAATATTCAGAAAAAGTATTTAAATAAGTTGAATGAACATACTTATTGTTTTCCTTCCATTCAGTAAGTACTAATCAATTAAAGAACATCTTATAACTTTCTTCTCAAAAAATAATTTTCGATGTAAGTCCATAAAACAAAAAAAAAAAATTGAGAAGACTACTATATTATTTCTTCTCGCAAATAAGTTGAGATAAATAAATAGTTTAGTATTACAAAGAAATGCACCCATGGTCGAAAATGATTTGTGTAAATCTACGTGAGCACTTATTTTATTTATATCTTCACTACAATATAGTCTTTGTAAATCATCAATTTCATAGAAGACGAAATGATATTATAAAAGATACGTACAAATTGATGTTTATGCATAATGGCATTCTATAGCAAGTAGCCATGAGTGAGTTCATATCAACAAGGAAACAATTATGAAATGCAAGCATGCCAACCCTTCTGTAGAAAGTCGAGTCCGTTTAATGATTTAATGAACAACAAAACACCAAAAACTGCTGTTATACTGAGAGGACAAGTCTGAATACACGGCTTAAAATTCATCACCTTTGATCTTTCGGATTAGGGGTCGAATCCTTCGATTAACCTCTCCGTTGTAATAACTTCCACCTTGTCTTCAATTTAGTAACAAAACAAAATAAATAACTGTTGTAACTTGTATGCATCAATGCGTTAAGTTATTTCCATCTATAGGATGTGTATTTAATCGCTTAAGAAAACTTAAGGTTAGAATACATTTAGCACGATAAACAATTTGGGCTTTGCTAACATTTTGGAACAAACTACAACTAGTTAGACAAAATTTTAAATCAATGTATAAGGCTGCAATGTTATCAAGCAAAACCCATCCGGAACTACTCTCTATACAAGCCGGATTAATAAGTTAAGACTTAAGAGTTAGGAAGACGCAATACAAGCCACATTAAATAAATGTAAGAATCATCACAATAATCTACACAAGACATTACATAACTAAAAGTACAGGTCTGTATGATGTTTCTTATTTTTGGTACGAATTAAAACATCAATGAGGACTAATTTAGTACGTACGTAAAAGATTTTGTTATAATATTTTCTTAAAAATACCACCGTTTCATGCATCTATCATTAGCGTCTTGTTATATTTTTCTCACAAACAAATCCGTCCGTCACTTATATATCCAAATTTGTTTTGTACGCTCTTTTAGACGTTTAATAGCTAACAAATAATTAAACAAAATTGTTTTAAGATTATAACCATCTTCTTCTTGCTTGTTTTAATATTTGATTAATTTGTCGTGATTATCAGCAAATAATGTTCAATTATTTGTGACAAGAGTTTCAGAATGCAGTGTCTTTTGCTGCTTGACCAATGCTGCAATTATGTAACCAATCATGTTAGCTAATAATAATGCCACCCTTAGGCCTTAGCATGTTAAATATTATTCCATCTTGTGATTCTGATTTTGTCTTTATTGTTTCTATTGGTTTTTACTGAATTATTGAGTTTCAAGTAAAATCACTATCGATATAGATATCGATGTTTTGGAGAAGAAGTTGAAGCTCACATTTGTATTTGTCGTCCTATACTAAATAGATGACGTTTTCAGGACTAACATATATAGGAGTATTCAATATAAATTTGGCGAGTAATACTTCACGTCTCCACCTATTACTATTAATCGGACCATTTCAACCATAAATTTAAACTGATGGTTGAGGTTCAAAAATATTATATATACTCTATCAATTACCGGTTGATTTTTCAAAATGAAAAGGCTTATTAAGTTGCTACTTATTAGAGATATGCCATTGATTTGTGAAGATTTTTTTGTTTTTAATTTCAAGCTGGAATGAATAATGAAGATGGTACATGGTAGCATGCAGTTTTTTATCAACCAGACATCGATCACTCTCTTTGTTCAATAAAGACTCTCTCAGTGTACAATAAATATAAAATTTGCATTTTGTTTATGTGGTTTTTATCTTTCTATATATGAATTAAATAATGAGATCTCACTCATTTGAAACAAATAAACATTTATTGAATATCTGTTATGAAACTAAAAGTATAAAGAGTGTATGAGAGTGATAAAGAAGATAATTGGTGAGAAGATGATTATTGTTGTCGTCTCATTCTTCAAAGTGGATACACATATATATACACATACAAAGGCAATCCAAAAGCCTCAATATATGAATGAGATAGATGAGGGTTACATCATTATTGTTTAGGCACCTTAATAGACATAGGTTACAACAAGATTATTCTAGAGAACATAATAACCTAGCTAGGGAGACAAATTGACATCCACCAAAAACATATACTTGTATTACATAACAATATCAACTTTTTAGGTCAATTACTATAAAATTCACAAAATTGTTATGTAGATTGTAGAGTACCATATGTGTAATAATTCTATTGTAATACTCCTTCCGTTCCCTTTTGTTTGTCCAAATTCGTAAAATGAAATTTCTAAATATTTGTCTTATTTAGAATCATTCGTATTTTTAACCCTAAGTCTATCCACCTTTTGTATAGTAAATGATTCATATTTATACTTTTCTTTCATCATATTATATAAAAATCTAACCAATATCTAGATTACTCATCAAAATTCACTTTCCAACACACATTTATTACCTTTTCCCATTATACGAAATAAAAAATCAATTAACTTTATTTTCATGTAAAAATCATATTAAATTAACCACTTCTCTTAATTAAAAATTCATTTTTCTTAATTCTTTCTATGATTCCAAACGAGACATCACATTATTATTACATGGCACGAGACATCANTAATTAGCAAAAATAAATGTTGAAGTTATTTAGTGACAAAGGGAGTATGTCTTTTGCTGCTTGACCAATGCTGCAATTATGTAACCAATCATGTTAGCTAATAATAATGCCACCCTTAGGCCTTAGCATGTTAAATATTATTCCATCTTGTGATTCTGATTTTGTCCACATTGTTTCTATTGGTTTTTACTGAATTATTGAGTTTCAAGTAAAATCACTATCGATATAGATATCGATGTTTTGGAGAAGAAGTTGAAGCTCACATTTGTATTTGTCGCCCTATACTAAATAGATGACGTTTTCAGGACTAACATATATAGGAGTATTCAATATAAATTTGGCGAGTAATACTCCACGTCTCCACATATTACTGTTAATCGAACCATCTCAACCATAAATTTAAGTTGATGATTGAGGTTCAAAAATATTATATATACTCTATCAATTACCGATTGATTTTTCAAAATGAAAAGGCTTATTAAGTTGCTACTTATTAGAGATATGCCATTGATTTGTGAATATTTTTTTTTTGTTTTTAATTTCAAGTTGGAATGAATAATGAAGATGGTACATGGTAGCATGCATTTTTTTTATCAACCAAACATCACTCTCTTTGTTCAATAACTGGATTGCTATTCAAAGTCCTCTTTTACTAGAATCGAAATCCACATTTCATGTGAACTTCCGAATACGTCCTTCCTCTACTTTACCTCCCTAACCACCAACACCATCATTCCTCTACTCCACCTCCCAAACCACCAACACCACCCTTCAATTCCTCTACTTCACTTCCCTAACCACCAACTACTGATACGTTAAATTAATTATTTATAAAACCAATCTTAATCCTTCAAAAATATTAACAAGTAGTAAAAGGGTAAGAAAGGGGTCGATCCCACGGGGAGATTATTAACAATATATACTCAAAATTCAATCTAATGTTAAGTACAAATATACAATATATACAACATTTACGCTATTTACATATTTAAGAATATGGGGGGTTTAAGATTGTGATTATAATAATTAAAATTAAAACTAAACTACTATTTACATGTGATGTTCAAGCAAGTCAGATAATTTCCACCATTAAATTTAGAACTTAATCATAATATTGAGTATAAAAATTGAATCAAAAGTTGAGTAATAGATTAACTGTAGCGGTTTTGATAGCAATTCCACCCTATTCTTCCTTACTTTAAATTAGTATTGAATTAGGCCGACACTAATTTTAAATTAGACTCGCCATCGTAAATATGATCGCAACCCACAACGACTACATCTAGAAGCATTATAAACTAGAAGAACATCATTAACCCTAATTAATTAACACATAGGTGATTAATTAAATTAGATCAATTTACACCCTAATATTAATTCAAACCATTCGCAGACCCAAATTAACATTAGTAGCTACTTTTATTATGCAATTTAAACTAGGCCAAATCATATAACTAGCAATTGATTACAATTCAAATATAATAAGATAGCAAATTATACTCGAACAATCATATGACAATAATAATAATGTAAAATTGAATACTAAACAAACTTTATACTCAATAATTAACCCAAAATATATAATTAAATTCAAGTCTAAATAAGATTCAAGATCATAGTATTGATAACAATATAGAAATTCAAAGTAATACAAAAGAAGGGTGGAGAATATATCACTTATACTCGTACAAACGTCGTTGTTTATACTCATGACTCCTTACTCCAATTGCACGACTAAGAACGCTTGATCGCTTTCCAAAACTCTCTTGACTCTTAAAACCCTAAAAATCCGACTACACTGACATCCTCCTTTATTTTGTGAATAAACTAGGTATTATATACCCAAACAGAATTACAAATATATCAATAAAGATAGGATAAATATTATGTTATTTATCCTCCTAAATTTTCGATTGTAGATCAAATAGCTATCGGTTGCTTCGTTGGATATTTATCACGCATGGATATTTGTTATTTTCTTCTTCTTTAAGTTTTATCCTCCTTTTTCTTTTGTTTTCCACGCATTGCATGCTGCTTCTAATCTATCTTCTAATTTGCTATTTCCTTTTTTATCTTTGTTTATTTTTTTTTTTTAATTTTTTCCTTGCCTAACTTCCTTTTCCTTGTTGGCATATGATAGGCCCAACACTCCTTTATCCTTCTAATTTCCTACAAAAACACAAACACACAATATTAAGTATCAATTTTTATGAAAGTAGCTAATAAATAAAATAATGAATAAAATAAGATATAAAATTATAAAAGTAATTAATATCATAAAATAACTAAGCTAAGACGATTATAAGACTAATATTAAGGACTAAAAATATGACATATTATGTACTCATCAACTATCATCATCAACAACCACCGAAAGCCGACGACCACCCGAAGCCACCCATCATCAACGTTCTTGTTGTACTCTTGTGGCGTATTTTTGGACTTCGAAAGCAACCACGCCTAGCCTAGGCTGAGTGGCCACCAAATGGGGCTCAGGGCGCCTGGCTAGGCGTCCATACGCATTGGTGGTGGGACGCCTAGGCCAGGCGCCTGGCCCATGGTGCCAACGCCTAGGCTAAGCGTTGGTGGCTTTTTTTTTAAAAAAAAGAAGGTGGTGTGCTAGCATGGATGTCATGGGATGTGGGTGTGTCATGGTTACAAGTGGCTGGGGGTGCTGCATGGTTACAAAGGTGGCGTTGTGGTGGTGCATTGTTAGTGGGGACAGAATAATACCGGGAAGTTCACGGCACGAAATGTGGACTTTGATCCAGTAATAAAGTGGACTTCGAATAGTAATCCCGTTCAATAAATACTTCTCAGTGTACTAATAATATAAAAATTCATTTTGTTTATTTGGTTCTTATATTTCTAGTATAGAGTTAATATAAATGAAAGATATTGCACTCATTTGAAACAATAACTTTATTGAATCATCAAACTTTTTATGTCGGTTACTATAAAATTCCACAAAATTGTTATGTATGAGATGTAGAGTACCATATGTGTATATTCTATTGTATACTACCTTTCGTTTCCCTTTTGTTTGTCCAAATTCCAAATAAGAAATTTCTAAATATTTGTCTTATTAAGAATCATTCGTATTTTTAACCCTAAGTTTCATCCACCTTTTGTATAGTAAATGAATCAATTTATATCTTTTCTTTCATCATATTATATAAAATCTAACCAATATCTAGATTATTCATCAAAATTCACTTTGCAACACCACATTTATTACATTTTTCCCATTATACGAAATAAAATTTAATTAACTATATTTTCATGTAAAATAATATTAATTAACCACTTCTCTAATTAAAAATTCATTTTTCTTAATTCTTTCTATGATTCAACGACATCAAATTATTATTACATGGCACGAGCATCATATTATTATTAATTTTTGTTGTAACCACTCGATTCACCCTCGGCTGGCTTGGCTGTTCAGAGTTCGGGCTCACGTTATACGTTATTTATTTTTTATTAGGCCTCGTTTAGTTGCATATGGAATAACGAATTCCTAGGAAATTTGATTGCCATGAAATATAATTTCTTAGGATTTGTTAAAATTTGTTGGGTATCATATGGGAGTCCTACTTCCCATGAGAATTTCACTTAACTAGGAGAGATTAGTTAGTAAATTCTCTCATTTTGCTGTGAGAATAGAATTTCTAAGAGTTCTAATGCCTATATTATTGACAACCAAGACACAATCCAACACACAAATTCCAAGGAAATTGAAATTTCCATGATTTTATTGCACACGTCGAACGAGCCCTTAGTCTTAAAATGCAATGGACATTCGAATCAACACAAATTTAACAACGTACGTTTCTAATACGTTCAGTTTTTATCAAATAATTAAAGTCAATATGAATCATCCTGTTAATAATGGCAAGAAATTAATTAGGCTTTGCCCATGTTTTTGCATCTTTCTTTTTTAAGGGTGTTGAGTTTTCCTAAAGAAGTTTTATTGCCTAAAAACATACTAGAAACCTCATTGTGCATAAACATCATAACCAAATCGTAGAAAATCACATTTTTTAGAAAGTCATATTCCACCAAGTTATACTTTCTTTGTAACAGTTCGTTATAATAACATTTTAATGACGAATAATATTTTCATTTGTTGTGTTTATTTTTTCTTCGTGTACAGCTGAAAGTACTACATATTATCCACTGAGTAAGAGAAGAGTCTTATGGATAAAATCTTTATACATACGCAGAAAAGCCATTGAACAATGAGATTGAAACTAGTAAGAGAGATTTGGAATTTGCACAATCAAGAATATCAGGTCATGTGAAATTGACAGGGCTACATGAAAACACTATAGGATGGTCATCACCACAGAAATGGTGGGTTGATTTCAATTTTTGTTTTGATATAAATATTTTATTTATTCGTTTCAGAATAACTCGATACAATTTTACTCTATGAATTCTAGATAATTTCAGGAGAGGAAGGAATCCTGTAGATGGAACAAAAAAGGAATTCATGTGAGTGAAGAGAAAGAGATGATTTTTGCCTAGTAGAAAGTAGCAAATAATATGAAATTTTTTGAAAAAAGTGTATACGGACTTTATGAAACGAAACGGAGAACCGGAGAAGTAGTTATCGATGCATGTTACTATATGATGTTGGATTGTTGGTGACTAGTACTACTACTTGAACTAGTGAATTAGACCTCATATTTATTCCAATATGTTGAGAAATTAAATTGGATACCTCTAATGGGTATCTTACACGTGGTCTAATCTCAATTCATGCATCCATTTCTTACTTTCCAAATTCCTACTCGTCATAATATACGGAGTTATAAAATTTATATAATGTATCTATATATGATTAAGAATGTACAATAAATCACACTTATCTAATACCCCTCCGTTTTTTTTAGTTGTTCCAGTTTCCATTTTGGGATGTTTTTAAATTGTGTTCAAACCAATCTAAAAATAATTTTTTCACATTTACCTACTTTATTTACTCTAACATTAATGACTTACCCTTTCTAAAGTCAACTTTCATTACTTTACCCAATCTTTTCACCAAATTACTATTTCCATAAAATTTCATTCACACATTTCTCTTTACCTAACTTATTCAACTTTTTACCACACTTACTCAACTATTTTATTCAACTCAATCAACTCTTAAAAACCGTTCCATAATGGTATGGAACATCTAAAAAACGGAGGGAGTACTCCGTAACTTTAGGCGATTTAGCTAGTCACCCTTATTCTATTGATAAATCACATTTATTCATTAACAACACGAAAATACTAATATAAAGGAGCCAATCAAACACATCATAAGTCAATCATATAGGAATCATTTCATTTTAGAATAATATTTTAACCTAAACTAATTCAATGTACACTACCTTTCTTTATTGTAATGAAATCAAGATGAAAATTTATTTGAAAAATACAAGTACACTCTTACTTGCTTTGAATGAATTCTTCAATTAAAATGCAAAAAAGCTCAATGATAGACCTCTAATATGCATGTGCATTATTATTTACCAAAAAATAATAATAACTTTTTTTTTGAAGGAAAAAAATAATAATAACATGTATATGCATTACATGATTAAGAAATATACTATTGAAAGTGTCCTTTCATCTAGCTAAAAGCACAAGGATAATTTGGAGGTTAGAGGTGGAAGGAGATGGAGAAAATATTGGAAAAACTCGAATATATATATTTCCAATTTTAATATGAAGTACAAAAAAAGGTTACAATAGAGAGCGAAATTAAACAATAAAAATATGGAAAAATTGAAGTAAATAATCTCAACTTTCAACTATCTTTTTAAAAGAATCTCAAATTTTGATTATTGCAGAATAATATCAACTTTGAGAGGAGTGTCTTCCCAAATTAATCCGAACTCTTATTTTCTTATGCAGAACAAACCAAAATTTGATCAATAAAAGCAATAAAAATGGCACTTTGGATTATTTTGAGAAGACTACCAATAAAATTGAGATTATTCATAAATAATCAAAAATTGGGATTAATGTGAGAAGATGAGTTAAAGTTGGGATTATTCTTATCAAATTTTCATAAAAATATTGATATGACTTATGGTAAAAAAAAAAAACTTCTAAAGCCTTATAACTCCTTCACTTTTTTTATTTGACTAACTAGTTATTTATGCATGCGATGCGTGCACGATAATAAAAAAAAATCTTAAGGTAAACTATTATAAGAATTTTTTTAAAAAAATTCATTTTCATTTATATAATTGAATTTTCCAAACCCAAAAAAAAATGTAAATTTAGATTGTCAAAATTGAGGAGGAAAACTTGAATATGAAGTACAATATAATATAATTGAATCCTTACCATGCTAGTGTTAAATAAAATAATCTAATCAATACCCACAAAGTACAATAATACGTTTAATTTATTTTTAATAGAAAGTGCGTGTAAAATGGTGGAGTTAGGGTAGGAAGTCTAGGAACCCTTGGTGTTCGAGGACTAATCCTAACTTATCTAGCCCTCTTGTATGTTAATAACTGAAGACAAATCAATAGTTATTCTTTTCATTGTAATTTATATTTATGTTCATTTGATTATTAATAAGATATTTTGCGCTTGTTGGCTATCCAATCCATTGCCTTGTTAATATACAAGTAAATTTAGTGGACGTTCGAAAGGAGTAGTGATTTCCGTACTCCATTTTAGCGACCGCTTTGGCGGTCGTAAAAATTTAGCGACCGTCAAAACGGTCGCAAAAATAGAGTGTGGATTGACATTTGGAGTGCGTAAATCAATGCTCGTTTTGTCATTGTCGAAGAAGTAATTTCATTTGTTTTTTTTCCTGACTCAAATAACCTCTAGGACGTACTTATATCATTCTATAGCCTGCTTTAACACACAAAATTCCCACTATATAATACCAAGTACTTTGGAGTAATATCGCCTCTTTACTATACCCTAAGGAGATGAATCCATATACTTCATGCAAGTAAAATTAAAGGAAGTATCAATAATAATCCATACACGAGAATTAATAAAGATACTCCTATTTTTTATATAGGCACTACTACGTGATAGAGCGATATGTTAATATTTTCGAGAGCGCGAGAGCTATTTTTATCGTATTATCATGCATTCTAGGAATGAAATACTTGGAGAAAGATGATATGGACTTCACAAAGACCCAAGTGAAGTCATGGAGTAACCCATGCAAATAGCTACCCTTAATTATAGTTTGAATTCAATTCGTCGTATGTGCAAATTAGCATGTGCATTTTTTTGGAAAAACTTAGTTGATCCACCGGAGAACTACCCATCCTTACTAAGGTATGGAATATTTATGGTAGTTGGTATACAAACTTAAGTCATCTAACTTTATATCTCGCACAAGACCAAAAAATTACTTAATTACTTTATAATCATTCATTTAAATATAATATATGTTTATGACTTATGTTTGCTTAGTAATTTTTTTATATTTAAAATGAGCTGTGCTATCACCTTGGTTTGAAATTCGCCCTCTTCGTGGCAAATTAGCTATGTGCATTTCTTTCTCGATGAGTCTATGGATTGGAGGATTTCACCGAAGACTTTATAGTCAACCATAGGATTTGTCAATTGTCGCTTTCCATATAAGGAATTCACGTGATAAACCATTTATTTGCACTGTTACAAAATTTTCACTGCTTTAATCATTTCTATTTGCAACTTTGGTGGGTTCCACGTCTTAGATGATTTTGCAATTGGGTATATGAAGTGCAAAAGACATATTGTCATTACTAATTAAGAGAGAGAAAGTATATAATCATATTTAAATTATTTATAGGTAAGTTGGTCATTCAAACTAAAAGGTTTACTAAATGAAAGTAAATGAAATTGCTAGTATATATATATATTTTCTAAATGCCAAAAAATTGTTAGTAAATGAACGGGGAAGTATTAAAGTTTTCATTAAAGATTAACATGATCGAAATATTAATTTTACTTTATAAAAATGAAAGTTAACAAGCACCCTTTACATTAGTTTTTGGGAATTTCATTTTATACCATTAAATTCTTCCAAGTCCATTCATACCATTATTTTTTTTAAACTTCATTATACACTAATTTGCCCTATTGAACATATACACTTTTATCTTTTGCGTAACTCTCGATGTAGCATTCAATGGTATCTAATTCCCATTGAAAGTAATTTTGGATTTTCACTCTCAACACTGCGTCTCTACTCTTTATTGATACTTCGTTCTCCTCTTGTCTCTTTTTGAAGCTCTAATGGCTGCTAACGTTCAACCATTCATTTCAACACGATTCGCACATGGCCCTCGATTTTGTGCTGTTCTTATTCTTAAGTATTCATTTCTAAGCTTAATGGCTGATATATTGAGGAATAGTTTATGTACTTGTGGATTTATTAATTAATAGTGAAACCTTTTATTCTGGAAATTATTCTAGTGTAATATGTCATGATTGTCTGTTTTGCAACGTGAGAAATTGAAGAGACATTGTAATTGAAAAGAACAAATATGCACTTAGAATCTATTCAAACATACACAGTAACATGAATGAGGGAAGGTGATGGAATTAAATGGTTTTTTTTTTTTTTAATTTTCTTAAGACATTACAATAATTAACTCCTCCAAACACCAACTACTCTTCTAACCATATTAAGCTTAAACACATGTGTTATAGTTTGAATTGGGCCTTGATTTTCGTGGTAACATGGATTTTAACAAAATTAATGGATGAAATCAGATTGGGCAAGACTTGTAGGTATAAAAATGAAATTTCTAGTTTTTTTCGACTAACAATGAATTTATTAAATGAATCTAAATATTTTACACCGATTGACTTTTGTGATAGTGTATTCCATTAATATCATATAGAAAAAATATTTATAGTTTATCTATCGGTTGGAAAGACACGGTAGAAATATAACGTTTTTAAACTTACTTAGAAGGGGACATAAACCCCGTAATTAAGGACAAGCATGAAGAGTTGAAGACGCACACAAAAGGAAGTGAAAGTGCATAGAAATCGGGAAATAAATATTGGCATTGCTAATTACTAACACCAATTATGTCCCACATGTGAAACACAAGTCAAAACCAAAAATAATAACACACACCTAAACCAAATCACAGCAGGTATATAAGAATATACTCCGCCACGCAAAAATCAAAATCGCGATTCGATCCAACGATTCTACGATTTTACGATCCAAAATTAAGTTTTCGATCTGATTCTATAGTGGAATCTTAATTTTGTAGGATCGTTTGATCCTATGAAGATTGCAATTTTGATTGGTAGGATCACAATACGATTCTACGATTCAACGATTCGATCCAAAAGTGTATAAAATTATAAATTTTAGAATGTCTAATAGAACTAAGTTTTGAACTAAAAAATTTTCACACTAACCATGTGAGAAACTATATTTCGACTTCTAGCTACAAGTAAACTTGAAATTACTCTTAGTTTTTTTTTTTATTGTGAGAAAAATTGATTATTTCTCATATTCTAGCTACTAATTGCATATATGTTATTGTATATTAATAATCTTATTGTATTTTCACTATTGGTAGAATCTTACGATTCTACGATTCAATTTTACCGATCCGATCCCACCTCTCATATCGATCCAAAGTAGGATCCCGATCCTGATAACTTTGTTTTTATGTATTTTGAGGAAGAGATTTAACCTAGTAAACGATCAAATTAGCCTAAATAATTTTAAGAGAATGAAGAATAGGATGATAAGTTTATTGTGTTAAAATTATTTAGACTAATTTGATCGTTTACTAGGTTAAATCTCTTCTTCAAAATACGTGAAAAGTCAACTATTACTATTTTTGCTTGATGGAGTGAGTATATAGTACGGACTATGGAGTATATGATAAAAGCTAACGACCGTCCCGTTACATTAGATAAGAGAACTAAAAATGAAAGGAAATAAGACACCTAAAATGGAAAGAATATTTCAATCAAGCATTTATTATCTTGATACTTGTGTTATTTAATCTTGTTTTCTTAAATAGTAATGTATTATTTTCTTATATGTAGCCTTAAGGGGTGTTTGGTAGATGGGAATTGGATGTGAGAATGGGAATATTATTCCCATTTAAGCCAAATTCCAATGATAAATTAGAATGAGATTAAATAAGGGAAGGGGAATGAAAATAAAAAGGGGTGAATTCCCACCATTTTATTACCTAAGGGGGTAGGTATTAGATGAGAAATTGAATTTTTTTCTTTTTCCTTTTTCTTTTGGCAAATTATGTGAGACAATTGTTAATAAAAATTAACACAA
Source organism: Bassia scoparia (assembly GCA_008642245.1). Lineage (NCBI taxonomy): Eukaryota > Viridiplantae > Streptophyta > Magnoliopsida > Caryophyllales > Amaranthaceae > Bassia > Bassia scoparia. Next base: position 34,184 of record SNQN01004637.1, on the reverse strand, counting down.
TACAATTTATTCCTAAACCTATACCAAACATGGGATTGAAAATATTTTATAAATTCCCACCTTTCAATTACTATTTCCATTCCCATTCTATATTCTTCAAATTCTCATTCCCACTTGTCAAACGCCCCGTAAAGGCTACATATACATATTACAAAGAATATTAAATGAATATAAATATTAATTACACCGATTGACGCGTGATTTTGGTATGTATTCCAAAATTTATATAGAGTATCATTTTAGAAAATGCATTTAGTTTTTATTTAACGTCCTGGAGCATCAGTTAGCAATATCAATAATATATATGGCAAGTTGGCACTTGGAAGAACCCCAATTAAGATGTTTGGTGTTGGGGCATTTGCCATATACCTGAATGCCAAGGGAACAACCAAATCCAACCTAAGCACTTTGAAAAGAGTGCAATGACCCTTGCTAGCTAGTTGCTACTTGAGAGTCTCACTCAACTAGAAGAGTAGCAGGTGCACCACTGTACCACCAGTATCACTGTATCAGTATGTGTCGCATCACTCTCATGTGCTACTTGTCTCGCAACACCATATCACATTACCACAGCAATTCAGCGATTGTCCATTTYACTTCAGAGCTTATGATTACGTTCCGAATCTCGACTAATCTCAAGCATCAAACCTGTATCGCTTCTTTGAAAACATTGATTTCGCAACGACTTCAAAGGCAGCAAGGAAGCTCAGAACTTGATTTCATACTGAACTCTGATGTGTTGGATGTTCTTTGCCTTCCTGTCAATCTATAAATTCATTCAACTTTAACCGAGACCTTGTCAAACAGATTGCATACCCTGTCTAATAAACCCATATCTAATACAAGCCTTATAAATTTGATCATAACCTTTTAACCATAGGGCTACCTTGTATATATTTGTGAAGACGAAATGGATAGAGAAAGAACTACCTGGACCGGAAAAGCCCTGCAACCTTCACAGATGAACAAGCTAGTAGAAAGCTTAAAGCCCCGTCATTTAAAAATAAAAAACATGTGGTCTGCTACTCAGGTCTCAACCTGGATCAAGAATTGTATTTAGAGCTAAACCAAATGTACAATAGACAGYGAAAAGGGCATATGTTGTACTCCGTACAAGCTTTTGCTTATGGCCTTAAAAGATGAACATCACTTTGCAAACACTTTTTCGCAAAAACCTATTGGCATTCAGGTATATGGCAATGCCCCAAGATATGGCTCCAAGCAGGCCAATTGAAGGCGCAAAAAATTATACACAGGTTCAGTTGTCAAAGCAGCTACACGGACAATAAGACCAACTCCCTGTCAACAGATACACAACACAMATTATACAACATGGTGTGAGTGACGAAAGTTCTAAATTTTATAAATAAGATTCGAAAGCTTTTCCCCTTTCTTTAACCATGAAGGACTAATATTATTGGTGGTACTGTCTAGAATGATGGGTCCACTGATCCACTGGTCCGGAGCTTGACTATGGCACAGCTCACAGCACCTAATTTTAAATGGTTACATGACCATGGTATTGTGTTTTCTAAATCACAACCCATCCCCCTCCTCCCTATCTCTCTCACCCAAACACCCCCCCTTCTCTCTCTCTCTCTCTCTCTCTCCCACACACACACAGATACACTAAATTGAATTGACAAAAAAGTAAGACTACCTTGGGACCAAACGCACTGCATGATGCACAACAAGAAAATTTTGAAAAAAAATCCCCACAGATAAACTAACTTGAATAGACAAAAAAGTAAGATTACCTTGGGACCAAAGGCACTGCACAACAACAAAATTTTGAAAAGAAAAAAATCCCCACAGATGCACTGAATTGAATTGACAAAAAAGTAAGACTACCTTGGGACCAAAGGTGCTGCATGATGCAATAAAGTTTGGCTTCGTAAAGAAAAGATCKGCACTTGCTCTCATACTGAACCCTAYTTTGTTGGATTTCACTTGAAAATAATTAGACATCATAATTTTCACATTCTCTTGAACCTGCCCCTGCAATTGCTTCATCTTCGGGCTACAGATAAGAAAGTACTGAATAAGACATAGGTAGCCCATTAAACAGAACAAAGGTCTATGCTTTCCATGTAGAACACAAAACAAACTTCAACTTTGCACCGTGCTATAAGATACTACTTGATAGTCATYTAGATAAACAAACTGCTTATCAGGTCCTTTGAGGAAGTTGTCAAACTGCTTTTCACTCTCAGTTGGTGTTATTCAATAACATCAAACACAGTATGTGCAACATTCAATTTAAAGTCAGATCCAAGACAACTTATCYGTTTTGTGCCATCAAAAGAATAACTTTTCAGTCTTGCGTTAGATTCCAWAGAGCCCAAACTCAATCAACGTAGGTTTATTGGTTATGTAATGTTCAGCTCAAGTACTACAAAGAACCCAAAAAATSAACCTTAATTCGATTTTTGTCTTTCWAGATTTTAATCTTTGGGGTRGGTTGATGTTTATATCCTAAAAATGATCTTCATAGCTGGAAAGCCTCTCACATGTAAGTTTTGATGCCCTTAACCGTTGAGTTTTCTGTTATACTAGGAGTGGATATGAAGTTTTGTATATAATAATTTGAGGCAGGTTTAAAACTTAAATCATCTTATTAGGACTCTAATGACTAAATTTGCAAACAATAGGCCATAAAAGAACTTGATTACGGAAGTAATTCAAAGATTCAGCATAAAGCTATAAGGCCGATGAAAATACCCCAATACTATGATCATTGCCGTAACTTGGTAATCTTGCATGCACTCAGAAATGCTGCTAATGGCATCTTGCTCCAACAGCGTCTGCAACAAGAAGATCAAGACATTTCAAATTATGGAAGAAAAAAGAGCCTATTTTATTGTGTGTGCAGCATGATATTACTCATTTAAATAAAATTTTAAAGACAACTAGCCAAGTGTTAGTTATATAACATGCCCTCATAAGACTGTTCCGATTTGGAAAGTCCAAATTTTCGTACACCGTAAAGTTTTAATATACATCAGTAGTAAAAAATTGCTGCTATAGCCAATTTACAAATTACTGCTAGGTCTGATTGTATCACAAGTTTATGTAGGTAACAATGTAAAAAATAACCAATTTTGCGTGTTCAAGAAGTATGAATATGATGTTCAGTAACCCAGCAAAAGGTCAGCAACAAGGTTTAAATGAAATGGTTAAAGGTCATAAAAAAGCAGTTTTGCATGCATGCAACAACTCATATAGTATGTAAAGAAGGGCTATAAACAAGAAAGGGACATCATATTAAGCAAGCCTGTCCCACAGAGTCTTAATCACCTGGAAAAGAAAATCATTACAGCTCAATTTTAGCCCTTGAATAAGGGTATGAATGCTATCTGTCCATCCCGTTTAACTAGATGCATAGAGATAGAAAACAAAGGCATCAACTAAGCAAGCAGGAGAAAATCAGAGTACATTAACTAATGCAACTATATGCCTCGAAGGCAAGCTTTGTAGTTTAGCTACTGTGAAAGATTAAGGAAAGCAGAATGTAAATGATAAGTTAGAACTTCGGCAACAATTTAACATTACATTTACATCACCGCATGATTGATTGATTTCCATCATCGCATAGAAACACAAATACCAAATGGATTTGGATGTTAGCAAAAGCTACTCAATTATGTGAAAGACTAAGGAATAGAATGCATGCTGATTTTTCAGCACTACTCCTGCAAGGCCTAGACCAACAACGGGCGTACACACAAAATATTCCCCCCCCCCAAAAAAACCAAAACCCAAACCCACACACACACAAGGAAAAAATCAAAAGACAATCTGAATGCGACAGTAGATGTCCATTGATGGAGAAAAAGGCAGACCGTATCAAGAAACAAAGGTTGGCCATCTTCATAGTAAATGTTGTTGGTACTTTTGTATAATCCAAATTTCCATCTTTCCCCACTTTCATAGCGTCCACTTGTAAACCAATCAACCACCAACAAGTTCGAGTCTGATACAACCCTAAATACTTGCTTTTGAGTATACCTTGCTGTGGCAAAACATGTCACAGGATCTGGAATGACAGCTAGGAGTGCTTCACGTCCAACTCGTGCCTACTGCACAAGAAATAGAAAGTTGTTATGACATTGGTACACATAAAACCGCTTTCCACACCCATTAACCATAAAACAATTTTATTCCAGTAATTATTAAAATATTTGTAACAAATTATCAATCCAAGGTTTTAAGCTTAGGATCCAAGACATTGGCAATTCGAAAACACTTGGCCAAATCGTTTAAACTATACCACGCTTAGTCCAAAATCAAGGGTATAACTATCAGCCACAAGTAATAAATTATTGGTAGGATTTCAAACATATCACCAGTGGTGAAAATTAGTCCTTGATGGTACATCACTACATTGGTACTTGATTAAGTCTAGGCGTCTAGCAAAAATATTCTACTCCCTCTGTTCTTTTTTAGATTTTCCACTTTCACTTTTGCACTATTGTCGATTTCAAATTAACCACATACTATTTATTCAGAAAGAGAAATTCATGCGAGATTGATGTGATTTGTCTTTTATACTTTCAAATACATATTTTTCAGGGAACATTCTATATGATAGACCCTATTTACTTTTTTTCTACACGGTAAGCTTTTACAAAAAAAATTTACTTGGTGACGAACTTTTAAATATTGTCTATGATAGATTTTTCCTCTATATTAAATAAAATCGTTAGTTAGAGGGTCAATTATTATTAGTTCATGTTAACCAAAGGCTTGCTAAGGTTACTTAATATTACCAAGTAAGATTTTTCATCTTTTGAGGCAATATTTCTCAACTTTTAGTGAAATTTTACCTTAGGGATGAATAGTGCTAAAGATGATAACAGAGGTCACAAGATGATAAATCTTACCTAGGTTAACATAAACTAACCTAACAACCTAGGTTAACAACTACAACAAGTAATCCCTAACTATGATATTTATGTAATGTAAAACCAAAAGTCATATAGATCAAAAATTATAAAGTTAGGTCTACATTAAGTCTTTTTTGTAAAAGCTTACCACATAGAAAAGAGAAAAACAGGGGTCTACCACTCTACCATATAGAATTTCCCTTATTTTTTTATAATAGTTTTAAGTCTACACACTAAGGGATACATTGATTGAAAGTTTTGTCTRGACAAGTGTGAAAAAAAAGAAMCGGAACATCTAATTAAAAAAACGAATAATAAATATTGGGAGGTGGTGTACTGGTATGAGAACATTTACCTCCAATTTTAATTTTAGTACAGAAAACTAACCTCGGAGACCTCATGAGGCATCGGTGCGAAAAGTGGAAAAGTGTGATCAGGGAGATTTTAAATGAGGTAGAGGGAGACCGAAAAATGACTCAGTGGGAAGGAGTTAAAAAGGATATGAAGCAGTTGGTTTCGCAAGAGAATGAGGCTCTTGATCGTAGAGAGTGGAGGAGGAAAATTTATGTGGATGACTTCCCGAAATAATCAATTTTGGTTCATGTTAGCCGTTCCCACTAATGGGAATAAGGCTTTGATTGATTGATAGATACAGAAAACTAACCTATCTAGAAAAGCATCCTTCAAACTACAAATTAATCAAACTTTAGCAAAGATAAAACAAGGAGAAACTTGCACTCCTAGTAACTTTATGTAACGGATGCCGGATGCCAGATGCCAGATGCCTTCGCAACCTGCTGCTGCTCAGCACAGTTCAGGGATAGAATTCAGGACAGCGGAGGCAAAATAACGTTCAGCAAACACAGAATGATGATCAATCAATGCAGAGAGAATTGTTTGAAGGRAAATAACTTGCTTCTTGAAYTATTTCTTTGTATCCTCAATAAAATGACTCTATACAGAACTAAAGAAGGGAACCAAAAATTATCAATGTACTCTAAACTGATGTGGCTGGATGGAGATGGTTAYGGGAAGAAGATGAACTTTGGTTCATAAAKTCGATAACTACAGATAAAAATAAATTGATTGTCAAGTATATAAGTAACTTGACACACTCAAAAGCTGGCATAGTGTCATTTGAAATATAAGGAAGATGATGATCAAAGAGAAGGTGGTCTATTCCTCATTCACACTATCCACCCTGCCTCAATGATGAATTGGTGAAACCCTCATCACATCAAAGTAACCACTAACCATGGAGGTAATTTCACTATGCATGAGTAAAGAACAATTTTTAACATCATACTATTTCCCTCTAAAAACTTTTTCACTAGATCAATAGACCAGTTAGTAGGTCTATAAGACAAAATTGAGCAATAGGTAGCAATAGATGTAAGCATTTAATTTTTTTTAAAAAAAGGCTGTAATTTGCTTTGTGATATACTGACGAGGTAGCAATTAACAGTATTTCCATCTATAAAAGAACATATATGCCAATGCAATTGTTTTTGGCACTACAAATGGAAAAATCCTGGCCATCAACTTCTACACCAACATAAACAAAAAATTTTAACCAATCAAACAACAAAAACCCCCAATCAAAACCTTACTAATTACTCACATGAATATAATAATTAAAAGAGTTTTACCTCAAATATCTGTTCAGAGACCTTTGATCCCACAGATTTGTATACCTGTCAAAATCACATGACATTTCTAATTAYTTCATCACTTRGATATACTGTAGCATCTTACATCWATATGTTGCTTCAATACTATGTTTAAGATTACACAGAAAAGGAGGTTTGATATGAGCAATGACAASAGGCATCAGCCATATAAGCATCTGTAACATARATCATCAGTCGAAATGCCAACCTATACCATTAACTTAACATGTAGCAAAATGAGAGGTCTGTAAATCTACCATTTTACTACTTTAGAATTCAAACCTCATTAGCACCCTCTTCATTGGCATAARGAAAACCGCTATCAATACACATTAAAATTATTTGGAGTAATAGACATTTTTAAAGCTTTTAGTAGAAGAAAATTCCACAAACTGTTKTTTCTCATCTTTTCTTACATGACATGAAAGGAGAGAAAAATCTTGTTCGGTTGTAAAAATAAATTACCACAAGGAAAGTTCATTCTCATCTAAAGAAAGAATGCCACATTTCCTTCCCTACTCCTTAGTTTAAACCTCTCCACCGCCGTCCATCTCCCTCGCTCAATCTCCCTTCTTTCTTTTTCACACTTCGCTATTGATCCTTTTTTACTCCTCCACCTCTCTTCTTCCTTTCATTTCGACATTCACGAAACGAACCAGATGCAGTTTCACAGCTACATTTCATTTCAGCTTAATCATAATCCAAATCCCAATACGAAATACAATTCAAATACAGTATTTCACCCAACCAAACACTAAAATCCTAATCCCTTAACCAATCATCATAAACCATCATCAAACAAACCCATGAAGGCCTTGTTATCCATGAAACCAATAATCGATTCTTAAAGATATACGTACATAGTAACAAACACATTACAGTACCACATTTCAAAATAAAGTCAATGAAAGATTAGACTAACAAAGTACCTTGGTTGAAGCCTGTGTTGTCAAAACTGCAGTGCATCCATCATCAATGTGTGAATTACATCTTATAGAATCACCCTTGACTCAACAATTTTCAACACAAATGAGCAAAAAAACAACTTTTAAAATCAAACACATTTTTGGAAATTATTAAACAATAACTTACAGAAACAATTCTCCTCCGTAGCTGAGAGAGTAATCCACACACAATCAGCATAACGGTTACCAACTGAGATGGGTTTGTGTAAAATAATCAAAATCAAATCATCAAACAACAACAACAGCAGCGCAGCAGCAGCAGCAGCAACACAACACAACAACAACAAAGCATGGAATTTACAAACCCAAATAATAAATAAACTTTGAAAGATTGATAGTGGAAAAAAGACCTTATTGGGTACGATGAATTTGAGGGGGTACTTTGAAAACAGTGGGTGACTGTTGACTTGCCACACACTTTAGTGACAACAATTGAGCCTGTTCACTACTGTTTCTTTTTGTGTTTCTATTTCCATTGACTTTCTGTTTACCGAAACTAAAATGTTGATAGTTGAAACGAGTAACTCTCAAGGAAAACAAAACAAAAGGTTTAGTGTAGCACAAATATGTAGAAGTCATTAGAATGGGTTGCATACTTGATTGGTGATTTGATACTCGTTGTTTGCGGAAGATAAATATGGTTAGCACCGTTGACCTAAATTGGGTCATGTAAGCAATGCCCGTGGCTAGGGAGTCAAAGGGGTTGTCGATTCAGTTTTGTGTTACCCAAACAATTGGGTTCATTTCGATTCACGCTTCAGCGGTGTTTTGACAAACAGTTCAGTTCAGGTCAATTTCGATGACGGGCCAAACAATTTACTTCTTTTTCGGGGCATTTTAGTTCGATATGATGATTAGCGGTCGGAAAGAAATCATTTCGGTCCGAAAACGTTTGGGTAGTTCGAGTAAACTCCCACAACGACTTGCGTTCGAGTTTGTGTTTGGGTTACTCAGGTGATTTATTATATATAAGTATCTTTTTTATTTAATAGTTTGTAGGTTATATATTACAACTTATTCTTGTGAAAATTAGAAACATACGGTAGACTCTTTATCTAATAAGATGTTTTAATATTGAAGTTATACAAGTTGTTGGGTGTTTRAYGGTTAATGTTGTTTCTAAACTGTATATTTYAGATTATACAAAATTGGAATTACGAGAGGATTAAAAAATTAGATAATATGGTTCWAATAAGTTGGATTGATTTCAGTTCGAATTTAATTATGTAACGAGGTGATTACAATTCGGTTCAATTCAGTTTCAATTATGTAAAAYGGTTGATAACAGTTCAYTTCATTTCAGTTKAGGTTTGTTTATAGTATTAGTGGTTTAGTTACAGGTCAARTTTAGTTCAAGCTAATTTCGGTTCTGTTTCAGTTRAGTTCAGGTTAGTATTTTTCAGGTTAAAAACAGTTCAGGTCACTTTCAGTTCAGTTCAATTTTAGGTTACAGGTCACTTTCAGTTTACAGTATTTCGYTTTAGGTTCAAAARAYTTTACTTAACCCAATGYATTGCAACCCAAACTGACAACCCTACCCGTGGCTAACTGGCTARAGACGGGATGGAGCGGCATTGGACTTGGTATGAGCCTAAGGGGTGTTTGTTTGGAGGGATAAGGAGGTAGGGATAAGCAAGGATAAAAAGGAAGGGACTAAGAAATGTGTTGWTTGTTTGAAAGGATAGGGACAAAATGACCTTTTATCCCTTGAAAATACTCCTTCCATAACAGAATAATTGCAACAATTGTATTAACATTCTTKTCAATGCAAAATAAGCTAATAGTTGATTTGGTAGTGAATTAYTGAAGTGGTKTCAAAAACAAAAGGAGGGAAATATAATATGGCAAGAAAAAGACAAAAACAGTTAGCAAATGGTCACAAAAATATGGTAATTTTGCCACTAATAATWTACCAAATGGAGAAAGTTGTACTCCCTCCATCACGAAAAGATAGCAACACTCATATTAGTGTTGCTTAACTTTGGAAATAAGGTTAATTGTAATTAAGTGTATGAAAAGACTATTTTACCCTTAGAGGAAACAAGGGAAACCACCACCCCACCACCACTCACGCTGCCACTACACCACCCAACCACTCGGCCACCACCCCCCAACAGCGTCACCCATCGACACCACACGGCCACCGCCCCCAACAACGCCACCCACCGGCACCACACCACACCACTCGCGAGCCACCCTGAATAAGCACCCACCACACCACTTGCGAGCCACCACCAAATCCAGTCGAAACCCCTCCAACACTCGAAACCACCACCACGTACCACTCCACAACTCGAAATCACCACCACGTACCCCTCCACAACACGAAACCCCAGTCGAATTGCTTTAGTAATATAGATCTAGAAAAGGGAGAGAGAGGGAGTGAGTGGTGCTGCGGTGGTTGGGAGTGCAACGACTGTGGGAAGTGACGGTTGGTGGTTCAACGACAGTTGGGAGGCGACGGTTGGGTAGATCGAAGAGAGAGAGAAAAGGGAGTGGGTGGTTGCAAATCTTTGGATCTCGTGTTTAGGAGGCGGCTGCGACGGGGTGTTGTAGCGGTTGTAGGCGACGGTTTGTGGCGGCGGTTTGTGCAGGCAGCAGCGGCGATTGGTGGTGCAAGTAAGGTGGTGGTGGCTCAAAGAGATTAGGGTTTGGAGAGAGGTGGTGAAATTGATTTGTGGGTTTTGTTGATGAATGGTAGGAGTTATGAGATGATGGTTTGATGATAGAAATGAGTTGAGGAAGTTAATTTGTTAAGATTTATTAGTTTAGTTAGATGAATTAGGATATAAGTATTTTAATTTGTTATTGTTAGAATTTAGTAAGAGGTAGTGTAACACCCCAATAATTCTCCACTTTACCTGTGAAATATTAAATAAAAATACGGAGAACCATTGGCATGTTACCGCCACGTGTTAAAACGTTAGGCTAAATAACAATTTGCAGCGGAAATTCAAGATAGCGAAATAGTTCGACCAAAGCATTAAAATCCCAACATGTAAAATCGTTTAACAAGTTGGAACCATTACGACCCTTATTTGCAAACAAGGTTAAAATCCCTTTTATAACATAACAAAACCCGAAATATCAAAACGTTATGAAATCTACGATACGTGCATAAATTATTGGGGTACGATCGGCTCTCCACTCAGACCATCCATCCAAGTCCTAGTACTTTATTGCCAACTGTGAAGAAATCCGCTCCCCATAATTTCCAAATGAAATAAGGATCATCACAGGTCCACCAAAAGAAAGAAAGTGGACGACACACAAACAACACAAAGTTGAGTACGTACAAGTTACGAAATCAGAAAAACAAACGGACAACATCTCCCCTAAAAACTGGACATCTAGTTACGACACCTGCTTAGAAACAAAGAAAACCAACTGTGTGTTCATAACCACTTAACAACATTATACATATACAACAGATCCCAAACTCAGACCAATATACACTACTTATTACATACAGCTGCTCCAATACAATACAATCCCAAAATATCATCAAATATCATCACTCTTGATATTAGATTGTACCTGCAAATAATTTACTCGACCCATACATGACTCAATATATTATACTATATTAGATTAATGATTTGAGCAAAGACAAGGTTGTCCAAATCCCAGACACACGAGGTGCCACAGTTCAATTCCTCATGCCTCCCCGTCGAAAGACATCAAAGTTCAACAAACCAGATGGCGAACGGCGCGCTTCCGTTCACCATAGTTAGATGAGACTTCAAACTAACCCCATTTGGATAAATCCATTTTTAAAATAAATATAAAGAGCGCGTTGATCAGACGGCCACTAGGAAGGAAGCGAATAAAATCGCAACCCCAACCCCTGATTGTCAATACTCTAGACGTGCACAAATCCAGAGTTTTATTGCACTTCATAGTTTATTTAACTGTTAATTATAGACAAATTTCACATGACTCACAAACAAACCACCAATTCACATTGAAACTCTTTTTAACACTAACCGTTCCTTTATTAATAAACCTGTTGGACAAGCAACTAACCTCGTCAATAAGACATTGAATACATCCCTCTACCCGATTCATACATCATGTTCATGACTGAGTAATAAATCGCCTCATGGAGTAGATACACTAACTCCACTTAAATCCACTCAATACCAAATTTACCTCATGAAGCAAGTGATACTTGACTCCACTTAATTCATTCCTGTTATATAACCACCTCATATAAGACAAATGACCATTAACAAACTTCATAACAATCCTCAGAGTAAGAACATTTCCAACATTTATCCTCAATTTCCATAATATAGACCAGACATAAATAGCTAATTTATTCGTACTACCAAACAATTCCATGGACTTTTCTACTCATGCCTCTTAAGTTCTCACACCCTCAAGCATACAAAAACAATCAAGGATTCCGGCAAGTATCGACCTTGAATAAAACCGAGCGACAACCACTTTTAACACTAGAAATCGACCTTTACGAAGTCTCCTCCTATATATAGCGAAGCTTGGATCATCTACAACTTAGCACGTAATTTACAGCAATAACTAAAGAAGCTTATCAAAGCCTCAAAAAAAATCATTCAAACAATATTTTATTCCTCACAAAAACCCCCACTTAATAGTATGATAATACATAGTCTAGCTTTAAAAATCATGAAAATCTAGTCTCAATAAGAATTCGACACTTTAATTCATAATAGAATTACTGAAAAATTTCCCTTAATACAAAACCTTTAAAACATCCAAAAAACATATCATACTGGTTGATTACAATATATTAACCCATTTGATCTTTTCAAGTGGAAAGCTCATTATTTTAATACCATAGCTGCGAGGAATATTTATAAAAATCCGAAATTTACTTAAAACTTGTAAAAGAAAAACGCCTTAGGCTTGATATACATTACATTAATAGTTAGTAAATAATGTTAATTCATAAAACATGATTAGGATCTACAAAACCCCGTAATATTTTTGAAATTAAATCTGAAATTTATTGAAGCTTGCTAAAGAGAAGTTTAAGCTTTACATACTCAAACAATAGTGTATAAACATTTTCCTCATACCAAAACATTGATTAAACACCCATTAAAATCTCAAAATCCACAATAAATCCAAATCTGAAATTTTGTTTTAAAGTCTTAAAAATTCAACTTTTAATGTCATACAAATTCAAAATAATCATAAAACACAGTACTTAATTGCTTCCTAATCAATAAACATGAAAATCCCGAATTATTAAACCCAATTTACTAATATAATAAATCGATTTTTTTTTATATATTAACCAATTGATCAAAAAAAGTTCCTAAGCTTTAATCCAAAATTGATAAATATGAATTAACAGATTAAGAATAATAAAAAGAAAATATAAAAAACAAAGAAGGGGAGAGAGAGACAGCGGCGTGCAGGCTCGGTCCGCCGGGGCGGGTGGTCCACGAGCGGCAACGCTAGGCCGCGCAGCAACGGCCCAGCAGCCCAGCAGCGACCGCAACCACGCGTAGCATCAGCGCACAACAGCAGAGCGCAGAGCAACAACACAGGCGGGTGTTGAGAGAGATTAATCAATTGTTGGATGAAAAATAGGCTTAAAAGCAGAAGTTGAGTTTTGAAGGAGAAATTGGACTCAATCTGCCATACTGAATTTGAACATCAGTTGGGGTGGAAAAAACCAAACTTTGGCTGGTTATATGAAGGCATCAAGTTTCCAATTGATTGTTGTTGTTATCATTGTTGCTGCTTTGGTGATAGTTGTGTTTTAGGTTAGGGGGGTTTGTATTTGTGGACATATATTGGGGTGTTGCTTATATACGTGAAGCGATACAGCGTTTAATGTTGCAATGCATAGTCTTGCTCTGATCCGGGGTTGGCTGATGCCTATGAATTAGTGCTCGGAATGTCAGTGCGAGTGTGCGTAAAATTGCACACAGTTCTTGTCAGGTAACATAGTGCCCAACTTGTATAGGCTCTATATGATGAGCATGTCATATATCGCCATTTTCAAGCTAAGCATTTCAATATAAGGCAATATATGCCATTTCATACATACGTTAACAATAGCCAATTATAAGGCTTAAAAGTTACTTGAACAAAAGCGCGTGATCACGACAAACGTGCCAGAGACTATACAGTCAACAGGACATTACTCCCAAAATCTGGTCTCTTTTCCCTCGCGCATTCTCCCTCCTTCTTATCTCTTCTTATATGTTTTTTCTATTCTGTATTCTCATAAAGTCCAAGATCGATCTCCAGGTGAATGAGAGGCAGCGACAAAAAGAGACGACAATACACACCCCTAACTTTTTTAAAAGAGCCATTTTTTTATACTAAATTTGTGACCCTAAGTTAGGCGTTCAAAATTATTTTTTTTGTTTAAAAATTTTGTCTTGGATAAAAATCGAATTAGATACTTAATATTGATAAAAATCATATATAACACAAAAAAATAGATGACTTCTTCGATTAATAAATATCATCATATGAAGATGAAGTAATAATAAGAACATATAATAATGAACATCCTACAATTGGTTTTTTTATATCATAGGAGTAACGCTATTCGAATACCATACTATTTGATCCCAATATTAATCTCAGAACATAATAATGTAGTAATAATATTTGATCATATGAGATTTAGAGTGAAGTTGCATATTTGATCCTATGACATAAATCGTAATATTAAATATAAAATATTATATTTATAAAGATTCGAAAATTGTCTGGGATGTGGGTGCTCTAAGCTGCTCGTCTCCTCTTCATATAAGTATATGTTTTGGATTCGTCTCTGTTCCTCGCATAGCTGACCTCCCTAAAGATTGCCATTATGCATTTCTTAACGAATATGTACACGTTAGGAGCGAGGGCTTTATTGTGATTTGCTGAGTGTATACGTTTGTTGTATCACGGTGCCTGTTTTATGTTCTTTGCTTTCTTTTTCTTATTTTCTTCTTCGTCCATTGTAACTTTGACCAACTGAATAACTATCTCTAGAACTACACAACTTTAGATCTTTTGTGATTGCGCCACCCTCCTTGTTAAACTATTTGAGCCTCTTTGTTCTTGTCTCCTTTGCTGGCGGCTCTACTTGCATAGGCTTCGTTTAGCCTCATAAAGTCCAAGCTTCTCGACATGTGAATATGCTTGACGAAGAACCACAGCCAATATCAGAAGAGCAATCTTCGTGCGTTCTCTTTCACTCATCCAAATTTCTGCCCAGCTTCTTTTCTTTACCGTCATAATAAATTTTAAGTCATATACCCTACGTGTCAAAAGGCTGCTCGGAAAATTATATCCCTGCATTGGCTCACCCACCCTTAAAAGAAAGAGTTACGTTCCCTGTAACTACCTAACAACAAAAACTCATCCAACAACTCGAGATACTTCTCCAAATTTCCTGTTGTTGCTATTGCCGACCTATTAAGTCAACCAACAATACCCAAATCGTAACATTCTAAACCCAAAACAAGTCAGTAATATTGAATCCCACTTCAATCGGCTTCTGCATGTTAATACCTTTTAGAAACGAACTCAGTTCTCTCTCTTTTCATGTTCGGCCACTCATATAATTCCTCATTTTTTTTGTCGTTACCTCTTCCGGAGCTTTTGTCTCAAAATCACCACCATTTTATAACTACATTTCATGCCCAAAATATCAGGCTTCCATCTTCATAACTTGTAAAATTCACTTTTAGCACAATTCCTCAATTCGCACTTGTTCCTTAATCCTTCTACCAAAGATTCATCAATACTTTGTTGTTCTCTACTCGCGACAAGTATTATATGCACAATTGACATAGCACGCAACTCCTCATATACCTTTCTATCTGTCGCATAAACGCAACTAAGCTATTGTTATGCTCAATTTACATTGCAAATCTTTCATGTCTATCGGGCAAATGCTCAGGCACCGGGCAGTGTGTCGACCGATTTTTAAGGAATTTGAAAGCTGATTCTCACAATTTATTCCACTCTAAATTTGTCTCCCCTTTTTTATCACATTGGTCATAGGTCTTTGCTAGTTTTGAGAAGCGCTCAACAAACCTCGTAAGGTACTCAGTAAACCCCAGAATACATAAAAACATCAAACATCAGACAACAGTCACCTAATAACATTAGGCAATGGGCCATTCACATACCTCACTTAAACCTTTGCAGGTTCCCTTAAAATAGGTTCCCCAAAAATGTAATGACCCAAGAACACAGCTTGCTTTATACAGCATACATTGAAAAAATAATGCAAACAATCGTGACTTCAATTAAAGTGTTATTTTAGAACGCTCCTCAAGTTTGCAACACGTCTCCTCATTCCTTGAATAATCAAATATCATCAATAAAAACAACCACAATTTGTCTAGGTACTCATGAAATACACATTCATTAAAATCCATAAAAATTGTGTAACCCAAACTTATTATCCTCGATATTTGTTGGTGTAACAACCAAAATGCTAATGATCTATAAACTTCATAGTGCCCAAACGGGTCTCAAAAGTAGTTTTTTGGAATGTTTTTTATGTTGCAACCCTCAAATGGTGGACATCTTTAACCTCACGTCACCTAAAAATCACTCATCCTTTGTAACTGGTCATAAAGTTCATCTTTCTCGGAAATGACACTAATCCTCTACAGTGAACATAGTTTAATCCCAATTAATGAATTACACCAGTCAAAAACTTTTCATCTCACTTTTCCAGAGAAAAATTGGGTGTTCTCCAAGGTGAGGCCTAGGCATTAGACTTCTTTACCTAACAATTCTGCAATTGACTCATTAACTCTCTTAACTTCAACCCTCGTAGATCTAGTCTCAGTGTTTATTTGGTGGTTGTGGAAGATTGGCTGGAGCTATAGCATGTAGTTTCCGGACCACATATTAAGAGACATCTGGCCATGATATTATGGCAAATAGGCATCAACGTCTTCTTCGGAGGATGTAGGCTAAATGCTCCGAACCTATACTTTTACATCGCATGGAACCTAAGAAGTACAGATATTATATGCACACTACAGTTCACGCAACTTTACCTCCTATCCAAATCATCGCTCATAGTCCTTTTACTCTGTCCCTTCTTTCAATACAAGCCAGTGCATTACGACTCAAGTCTTTCACACGGCAAACATAGATGGAGAATTCCCATGTAAGCTGCCACCCGGTAATCCTTTATATACAATATCATGAACTCATAACTCTTCACACTACATTTTTACATACTTCCTTGCTCAGCTCACACCCAACACTTTGTCCAATTTCTTATACGAACTCTCATCATTGAGTCAGACGTCTACCAACTACTCAACTTATCTACAATCTCAAGACCCCTTGATTAACGTAACGCTTATCTGACATGTATCACTTCCCACAAAAGATCATACCCTACTAAAATGCCTAGTCACCATCCCTGTGATACATGTATTTATCGTACCTTCACTCCCAACAAAGACATACGCACCACAGTTTGCTACAAGTCCGAGCGTGCGAAAAAGATGTTGTTTTAAAATGTGTCCCATCATAAAAACGGCTTCACTCTCCCAGTATGTATGTAGCTAAAGCACTTGTGCATGGCCATAGATATTGATCCAAGGCGGTCATGAAACTACATGACAATTCGCCCCATTCAACACCCATGAAAGACTATAAAAGCCAGATTACAAACAGACACATGTAGTCTTGGCTCGATTCATGCAAAAAAGATATATGGTTGTATAGAGCAGGTACATTACCATCATATTGATGTAGAAAGGGTGAGGGTGGCCTCTCAATCCCTCCAACCTTAATCATTGGCGAGGGTGCCCTGGTTTGTTAATTTCAAAGTAGGACATAGTTCCAACCCTGCTTGTATACTACTCAGAAGTATAGCCAAGAGATAACCCCTCCGTACACAATTCAAGATTGATCATTGAGTAACAAGATTGTGCCCCAGGTGTGCCTAGCTTGATAGCATTGTGAGTTACTTGATAGATACTTACTACACACAGGATAGAGAAGATCCTCGTTAACCTCATGTGTGCACAAACTTATAAGAAGGAGCTCTTCAAGTTCATTGTCGGATTCCTTTATTCTGCCTCCACTATGCTATGACAGCCGTCCAAATATCGTCTCTCAGTTCAAATAAGCAGAGGAACCCGCTTAGTCGTTGTTCTTGTCACTCTGGAAAACCCACAAGCATGTTCCAAATTCTATTATGTATCTTGAACCCTAATCACCAAAGTTTCGTCTCCCCGTTTCACACGTGGTGTGTACAAACATGGATCATTCCTAAACCTGCACGCTTTTTTTAAGATGTAGCAAGCCTAACATTTGCGACCCTAGAACTTAAACTTCATTCCCTCCTCATCTCATGCCCCTAATAAGTGCCAATTCACTCCACACACATCCGATCAGATCTCACCGGATAGGAATTCTTCGATCAAAATCTCCTCACTCCTTTCATTGCCTCCAACCTAGCATCTGCACTCTCACTCAAGATCCAAGCATCCTTATACAGTATGTACAATGACATTCCGCATCCCTTAATCATTCTTCTGTAAGACTATAATGCTCGCGGAACACATCATAAGGCATACATTGAATTATTGTGGGTATTTTTGAAACATTCGTAATTCATAGTCGTTATCAAGGTATGCTTTGAGCGAGCTTACTCGAAGGAGTCCTCATAAGAGAAAAGGGTGTCACCGAGAGTTGATGGCATATTCTGTAGCGTTTTTGGAAGTGGAGACAGTGGCTGTAAGTTTATATTGTTTGGCTGTTCTGATAGTTGATCTAGCTTCTCACTGCGTTGGAGTTATTAATGACACCCTGTCATAAGTGTTAAGCTCTCCTAGTGATGGTCCAGTGTCGAGCTCTCACAGCATAGACATGCTTTATCTGACCCGCCTACACAGAATTCCTGCATAATTTCCTGAACGTATTCCAAATGAATGTGCGCTCTCGCATTGCGTTAATGTTGACTATTGTGGACACATACAAACTTACTATGAGTGAGATTATTTCCAAGGCTTAAAGCGGCAACGCTACTGCCAGCCATCGCACACGTTCTATCCTCCTCTGACTGGTCACACGAAGAGTCACGCATTCGTTTTTCAGATTCTAGGCAAAGAACACATATTTCAAATACCATTAATCCGAGACTCAATGAATTAGCAGTAAACCTACTTCCTCCTACTGTGGCATACATGTGCGTATATAAATGCTCTTCAAAAGAGGAAAATGTTTCTCTTATGAGTTATACACTCACAATTTCTTCCAAAAATCTTACCATTTCCAACATGTATCAACCTTGTGAAAGCATACTCAAATATGGAGATGTGAATATCTCCAATGCAAGTTAAGACCCACTATAAACACATGAGTTAGGCACGAGCCACAAGGATTGCACCAAAGGCAAAAACTCCAATAGTGACCTACCACAGCGCTACAAAATATCAGTTCTTAACAATAGAATTGTTAATATATAACTCTAAACTCCCAGTAATCAATTAATCAATAGAGATTGTAAGATAACAAACTCATAATCCCCACACAATCAGTGCATAATGATGTAAGCGACTAGTACGTCCCAGCAATTTTTAGAATTAGATCTCAATAGTATGGATCACACACTAAAAATAAACAATCTAATAAGGGTAATTCTCATTCGCAAGTTTAGATGAATTAGTATCCAATATAGATTAAACGTCAACAGGAATAAGAACAAACAGGAGAT
The DNA here is from genome assembly GCA_008642245.1 of Bassia scoparia. NCBI lineage: Eukaryota > Viridiplantae > Streptophyta > Magnoliopsida > Caryophyllales > Amaranthaceae > Bassia > Bassia scoparia. The sequence goes on along the minus strand of SNQN01004637.1, from coordinate 14,965 downwards.
ATATTTAAGAATAAACCTAGTCACCATAGCGAACGGCAACCATCTAATTTCAGTACATTTAAGTGCAACTATATCAAAGTAATACTCACATGGCACAATATACTATCACTGTTCACCATGATTAGCCAACATTGTAGTAAAATACGAAAATTACCCTTATTTAATTACATTTCATGCGAATAGAAAAACGCTTAACTTTTACCATTCAGTCATTAATCCTTTCTATTTGTTTCTCAACAACACGGACAATAGAAAAAATACTCAACTGCACATTTAAAAGCCCCAAAATTCGACAAAGCTAAACAAAATTAATCGAACATGTAAAATAAATCGAAAGAAGATAACAGAGACACAAAAACAACTCTAATGCAGACTCCTATAGCTAATACAATGGATGATGATATTACACCTTAAATTATAGCCATCTACTATTTGCCTAAAGGCTATAAAGGGATTTAATTTATTTACGTGACTCCTATGCCAATTCACTAACGACGCCATCTTTTTTAACCTAAGGAACGACATCTACGTTATGTCCATCATCCTCATTCGTTCTCAATCGTAACGTTCTTTACAGACAAGTCAGAGACTTAGAATATTCTCAACTGGTCGAAGGGCTACATATCGACGATTTTTGTGGACACAACCGTAACCACTTATAGTTTAGAAAGTGAGTTTGTCGCTGCTGTTCCAATATGTGACCTCCAGATTATCTGTGTCAGTTGGGGGTATTGTTGACAGGAGTTCATGGAATTAACTGGAACGATAAACTTCCCTACAATTTAACACTGATGTCGTTACGTACACCCTATAAATCTTCCCTTTCTCACATAATATAATTGAAGCCCATATTAAACGTTGCAGATTAGATTGGTACAGATAGACTGTCAAAGAAAGTTATACTCTATGTCCTTCCACAATAGTGTAAGCTAAGAGCATAATTAAATCAAAGCCTTGTTTTTAAAGAGAGAAACAAAACAACAAATGTCAAGAACGAATAATTATTTACGTAAAACTGTATTTTTTATAATTGAATTATGAGTAAAGAGACGTGGCGAGAAGAGTCGAATCGAGCGAAGGAAGAAAGATTGAAAAAATCGCAAGATAATATGAGAATGCGTATTACATATTAAGTCAGATAAATTGTGTGCTATTATGTGGTTAACAGTAGAGAATGTAAATATATGCGGCGGAAAGTTAAAATGCTGTGTGAGTTAATAAACAAAAAATTTGTCACCTCTCATAACTACCCCTTAACAAGACGCTCTAATCGCTACGCCTCGGAATCTGCCAAAAAGCTCCAGCGTGGTATATATTCAAATATAATTTGCAAATAACGGGAAAAGGATGCATATGAGAGCAGTACAAACCATGGTCTCAAGAAGTATATGTTCCAAGTTTTAAAGTTTTTTAATAAATGGTTTAGTACTATCGTATTGACAATCTCTCAGAATACGAGAAAAAAACTATGTTTGGTCTGATTAAATTAAAAGTTATTCAAAGATAATATAATAGGTGCACGAATAAAAGTTTATATTGTTTATATAGTGATATTCTCAGATGTGATTAGTATTTTGCTAAAAAAGTGCTGTAACTAAGATTAGTTTTTGGACCAAAAGAACCTTATTACTATTACTTCAAGTGTATTGAGATAGCCTTTTAACCATTGAAAAATGTCTTTTTTGATTGGTTTTGTTATAGAGAAAGATACAATAATCATAAGATGTAATTTATATGTATATCCAAGAGTAGAAATTGGAATCTTAGTATAATAGTCTTTAAAATCACTTGTATCAATGATTGTACTCTATCTATAAAGTTCTTAGCGGTGCAGATATGGTTTCAAGGGATGGAGTAGTTAGATGTATGATTGCGCCTGATCAAAGTGTAAGGATTTCACCGAACTTCACCACACTGAGTAATTTCGGCTTGCAGATTATTTCTTTTGTCTTCAGCAGTTTAAGCCCCACTCATTATGTCAATCTGATTTTCTTATTTGTGATTTGGTTAGGTGAAGCTTCAGAAATTTCTCCTTTGAGTGATATTAATTGAAGCGTGAGGAAATAATATTGCATAACGCCTGGTAATGAATATATTTGTCTTTATCAAAAGATAAACCTAACTCTTACTGCTAGGCGTAAACCAGATGACTTCTTGAACAGTTTTACTCTGTTTGGACGAGGATGTTTGATAACTTAGAGGCCATACAGATAATGGCTAGAATAAAGCAATGTCAAATAGGAACTAAACTCTCTTAAGGTAAGTACTTAAGCGTTAGATGAGTCAATATCATTGGTGTCTCTGCTCCATATCGACATAGGTTCCATTTTTCCATTTCAGTTTTTTGTGTGAAAATTGAGAGTGATTAATGGAAAATCGGCCTATAACAACTCAGGATTGATAATATGAAAGTTGTTATTTAGTATTTGTCGTACTTAATATTAAATACATGGCTTTAGTCGTTATTGGATTGACATTTATCTAGAAAGACAGTTTTCATGATATTACTTTAAAAAAATTGTTCCATTTATGAAGGATCTATATGTTGGGAACCTGCGGTGCACATACACAGGATGAATTGAGTAATGGTTTAGGTTTATTGCGCAAAGGTGTGATAACTTTACTTTTCAATGAGGTGATTTTATATACAATCAGCATATTCATGTATCCTACTGATGTAATTGAATTCGGTGTAAAGCGGAAGATTCAAGTCTTACTGACGAGGTTAGTTGGCCCGATTATCCAACACGGTTTGCTTATTAAGTATATAAAAGGACGATGGATTTGTGGTTAAAAATAATTGGCTAATGTGTTTTAGTGGTCTTGATATAGTAAACGTTTGAGATTAAATATATTAGTTAAACGTTTCAATGTATAACATTTTTACCAATATAGGAAGTACGAATTATTTTGTTCCTCGATATACAGAGAGTTACGATCATGTATACAGAAAGGCCGGGGGCGGGGGGCTTGGGCATATGAAATGTGGTATAGAGTTGTATGAGGACTAAGTAGACTTTTTCGCGGAATTACCAATATGAAATCACGTGTAGATGAAACGACGAACACCGAAGCAGCAGAGAGAGATTGTGTCTCTCGCACCTAAAACTTGAATGCCTCACAAAGGCGACGAGAACAAGACCAGAGATATAGTGAAAAAAGCACTGGTGGCCTTCTGCGAACATTTTGGGGTGCCTAAACACAGCATCTTGTACGTCCCTTGGACCCAATAAAGTATCATATAATGTGAAAAGTTGCTGTCTTGAATTATACTCATAGCTCTTGAGACTCTACCAATACTAACGACACTCGTTCTCAGCTCTGTCACAAGAGAATAGACTTCATTAACCTCCTCCCCCGAGTATACGGCCAACCCCTCGTTGTCTCGGGCCGGTGGCACACTCTCTCACATCGCTTCTGATAAGACTTTAGTCTATTCTAGAATGTAAAATTCCGTTCTGCGTGCTTAGCATGCTCGAATTCAATCTCATGCGTACTAACTTGAAACTTAAGCTCTCTATCTCCTCTATGTGCATCAACATGATAAGAAGAATCGAGCATACTATTGTAATCAATCTGCTCGATGATACGACGTACATACCTATACATCATGCTTGTTCCTAGATACATATATAGGAACTTAATACTGCTCATCTGTTTGATATCTTTTGCTTCAAAGTTGGATCGTCTTTGTTAGGTTAATTGTCCAGGCTAGACAGTAAATTACGAATTATTTTAGATAGCTGTTTGCATGAATTGCATTATTAATGACAAGCAGTATTAAGAATACACATGAAACTAACCACAACATACTCCCTTACATGATTAGTGGGAGAAAACACATTTTCTTAAGTTTATCTCGTTAGTTATTCGATGGAGACGGGATTCTTCCACCATTAGACTCAACAAAGCTTCTATATAATAACCTTATACGATAATCTCATCTATTACCGATCGATGTAATGAGCTGTTTTTAGTTTCTCTTAAAAATATCTTCAATCAGTTTGGTGTCTGTTGTGTGCTATAGTGTTTTTCACTCATAAGAATTTTTTATTTTAATATTAGAGTAAGACACTTCTTTAAGATATATATCTCCATATACTAATCTGATTTTTTCTCAAATTTTAAGAGCCCACTATCTTTTGAATGTACAAGACCAAGTAATTCCTGAGAATTACGGACATTCCTTTAAAAATAAAACGGTTTTTAATACGTCAACATATAAATTAAATTATAACAGAATATAGCTAATTAATTAGATATCTTACGAGAACAGAAAATAATCTTTAATATTTTATAAAAAGATTATATTATCAAATCATATTACAAATTACCCTGTAGGACGTTAATATTTAGTGAACATATAATCGTGTTTCGATATTTCACTAATTATAACAGTGTATTTTAAATTCTATTTAATTGATTATGATTGATAATCACAGTACTTTTAAAATTCTCTATTTTCTTTTAATCCTGTTGAGAAGCAATATTCATGTATCTATTAACCAAGCGTGAGAATGTAACAATATATATCTTATAAAAAATACCTTACCTAATTTATACGTACGTTTTTTTAAAATTAAATTGTGGTATGTAGACTATATCGCAACTAATTGTATACTGAGTCGATCTGTTCTATATTGAGACTCAGTACTGCATTACCATTGAACTAAATTCGTATAATCTCTCTTGACGCTGTGAGTTACTTATCTCGACACATTAATGCTACCATGATTAAGGTACACTAATAGTACATCTACTATCCTTCTCCTAAATCTGAACTTCCTGTTCCATTTTGCCCAGGTTAAGTAACTTTCATATGTTGAACCATTAGTGATATCTGCTGTAGAATTTTTTTTACTTGTTATGCGAATCGACAAAACTATCACATTATTAGATCGATTTAATCATCATTAAAAAGTAGTTGTAGACATTTGTGTATTAGTTGTACATTTAGAGAGTTATAAGATTTTTCTTACTATTTTCGATAACTAATTTAATCATTTAAGATGCCAAAAATCTCAATCAAATAGTGTCATCGATAATTTTTTGATTGAATGAGCCTAAGTTACGACTGCAATGTAGGGCAAAACTTTTTTGTAATACACCTAGAAGTCTCTGCTTTATATAGAATCATAAGAAATTCAATAGTTATAGTTTGAATAGTTGAACAATATACTTAAAATTACGTATATTTCATATTATGTAATAACGAGTGAACTTACTAAAGAGAAAGCAAAAACTTAGAAAGTTGTTATAGTTAAATTTCTCTCTCTTAATCCTATTTTTAGTACTGCCTTGATTAATACAATGCATTCTATTGTTTTTAGAAATTTTCTGTAGTCTAAGACAACGCATAAGTAGTTCTTCGTAGCAGCAATGACTCTGTTTTAAGACATTTATAATTAGAAATATCAAAATGAATTCATATACACTGATGTCAGAGTTATAATCTCTCAAGAGGTATGCTCGTCACATGTGCCTCACATATAGAGACTTTCAATCTACAATAACGATTATCATATATATTTTACAATAATTGAATAGTTCTTCTTTAGTTCCCAAAAATAAATTAATGAGACAGCTGACATCATTCGTGTGGTGTGAGTTGACCAGTACACAATAGAAAGTAGTGAGTTGACACTGATGATGTACTCCTATCATTCAATTAACACATACTCTCAAGTATGACTAACAATCCACCACACAAAAGTATGACCAAAGCATAGTGCACATATATATAATATTTATCATCATCATTCTGTTTTTAGTAAATATAATAAAGCCATATAGCTCATTAATAAGATAGTTTCCATAATAGCATTACTAGTAATACGGAATATATTAAATGAAAATGAGGTAACCATTGACTCGTACTCAAAATAGCCCTACTTATTGCTATAATCAGAATCAACCTTTGTAAGTGCACAAAACAAACTAAATACTTCACATGTATCTTTTCTACCTATTTTGGTTATTTGTAAATTAATCTAAATAGCCCGAGGCTTTTTATTAAAGTTATTGGCGGTACGCACGTGATCTACATTCAGCTCCTCTGAGTGTTCAGAGGGATGAAAAAGGATGAAACCAACCAAGAAAACGCACGTGGGGCCCTACGGACAAGCATGTGGTCTCCGACCCAAACCCCTCACCGGAATGCTGAAAATCTAAGACCGACTTCTAAGTGGGGCCCTCCCTATATCCATATAACTCTGACTAGGTAATATTCTCCATTTTCTATTCTTTCTTCTTGTTCTTCCTCTCATATATCAACCGTTTTTCTGTCCTTCTTCTATTTCTGATCTTCTGTGTTTCCAAACTCACTTGCATTGCGTCTCCTTCATTGCCCATTGCCACTCCCGTTTTTTTCACATCTTCAATGAAGTATGCATTCTCTAGTCGTGTATTAAGCGGATTCCTCTTTTATGTAGACTCTGATAATTACACTCCCACAGCAATACCAATAATGGTCAATTCACTCAAATTGTTAGGACACAAACACCTGATATGAAAGCACACCCTTCGCCAAAACCATCCTCTGACAATAAGAACAGCAGGATTGTCGAAGCGAGAAGACTCCTTAATCAGATACCGCACATAGAGCAATAAGCCACAACATTTTCTCATCCTCTCTAATTGGCATCCGTGTGAGGAACGACCTGCCAAGCTTGACGGCCAAAGCCTGAACCAGTATCTGATACCCATAGAATGCCCTATTCTCCCGCTCTTTTTCCGTGCGGAACAGATGGTTTCAACCCGAACAAGACTAGCACAAGAGGAGGCGACTAACAAGCGGTTGAGCCACTTCAAGCTGTAGCCGTCTCGTGGTTCCTCCTTCTGGGGCTCCTCCGCGCTGTATAGACATTCTACCTTCTAGATGGCTCATCCCGCGATGACCAGGGTTCGGAAGATATAAGTGTGTCATCGCAACCACGGTGCGTCGCATATCGATACACATTTGCGCTCCGCGCTCGCCCTTCCTGCGGCCATACCGCTCCCACCTCTTTCTAATCCAGCAGGCGCAACCATCCGTCCCGTCCCATTCCCGCGCTCAGCCCCTTCTGGGCCCTTATTACCTCTCTCCATTCGCGTGGACTCTGACACATACTCTTTGTATGTGCTCGATTATTAGTCACTACTATCACTTCTTTGATCTTTTCGTCCAATTCAGTCCAAAGAGTCTAATCACTAGCTATTTATCGAGGGATTCTTTACCTTATCAGGCCTCCTCCTCCTCCTTCCAGTAACCTTCTGTGTCCCCTCCAGTTCAATTTCTCCTATCATGACATCCTGCGCTTAATAGGTTCCACACTTGTAGAACTATCTACTACCCTCCACCCATACAACCACATCTAATTTAAAAGTCCGAAAAACGAAAAAACCTGTGACTTCACTGCAGTAAATAATGGGGTACTGGAATTGAATGACAGTTGATTTGCTTTGCATTGTCAAGACTTCTTTGGTTTTCTATTTATCCCAAGTTTCAAGGAAAGTCATCAGGAGGTTTACCATACACCCGAGACTTTTCATGTTATTTGCAAGATAGTCTCTCAAGTGGCGTTATTTTGTTTGATCATTGTAAAGTTGCGCGGACGAAGCTTTCGAAGGTGGATATTTTGTTTTGTGCTAGGCAGGGATAGGGCCACATGAGACACGGCATCCAAGTTGGTTTGCCTGAATCCTCAGTCTCTGTGTATGGTCTGAGTTCTTGGAGATACATGGAACGGAAAGACTTATTGGCCAAAAAAAGCAACTTCATTTGACCATATCCCCGTAGCTTGGGAGAATTTTTGGTAGTATTCCAGTATTTTAACATGACTGGTGTTCACCGCCTGAGACATCTTATACCCTCAACGGCATTGATCTGATTCAATACAAACTCCCTCTATGTACGGACTTTACTCATTTCTTTCCACCTTTTTGTTAATAGTCCCTGTTTATACCTTCCTGATCAACAGTTATCTTCGACATAAGCCATCCCTTTACAGTAAATAATCATCTAGAAATATCCGCTCGTTGCACTCATTAAATGCTCTTTTCAACTTAGGTCTTAACCAACCAGAGTTAAACGTACGTTCAAATGTGTACTATTTTAATTTTTTACAGAACAAACTCCATTATCATTATAAAACTACTTATTAATCTAGAATCTCAGTGATTAAGTAATGACTCAGTGCTTGGCATTTGTAACCAATTGTCAAACAAAGTTGTCCACGCCATTAATAATAATTCTATAGGTGATTTTTTTCATATCCAAGATAGTGTGTGATAGAAATTTCTTGACATGCCCACTTCTTTGCACACAATCGGAGATTTTGTGAATGGACACATGACACACATCATGAAGTTTGTGCATCTATGTTCATTCAATTCTAGCGCCGGGATCATGGAGGATTTTCCATTTCCATGGGCGATTCTGATCACCAACTTCTCCCAAATCACCTTTTGATTTTCGATCGAATTTCCTTTTCTTTGAAGACCTCAACCGATGGCCTTCTTGCCATGCCCTTTTTTAGGGTCAGAGGAGATCTGTGGCCATATGGTGATAGAGGTTTGAGATTATCCATTGTTAGAAAAGTGTTGAGCTTTGAGTAAGAAAATAAGGGTTTTGTTTGACTTCGTGGAGATGAAGAGTTTTGAGTGAGAAAGAGTTCAGTGTTTGGTTTGAGGATATACTGTTTTAAATAGTAGGGTGATTGAAGTGACACGTTTTTGATTTGTGTAGGTGAAAGTTAGAGGGGATGAGTATTGTGGCGGTATCAAAAAGAGAACGAGGGGTTATCAATTATTGGCTCGATTAGTGACACTCTATCTCGTTGAGGATTCAATTGTTGTACAAGTGAGTTATGATAGTTGGAGATACTTATATGCAATGAACCAGAAATAGATAAATTTGTGCATTGCACAGGTGGAGAGAAATGTTAAGGAGATTTTATCATAGTTGTGAAATGCAATATCAGCTATCTGAAATGGATAAGAAAATGTTTTTGAGCTCCTCCTCAATTTTGAATTTGGCAAAGTCCGAAAGAAAGGGTATAGATAGGATTAGAATAATTGTTTTTGTTTAGGATAATTCAATGGGAATATCCCATTGAACTAGTTGACAAAGAGCATAGTATGGGGGTTTGAGCAACATCATTATTTCAGTTGGACATTCAAAGAATACCATTTCAGTGCGAATGTGCTATGTGTTAAATGTGTTTCTATCAGGTTTGGTTTTTATTAACACACTTAAGGAAAATAACATGCTCCTCCAGACTATAGGGAGATAATTGCTATTATCATAAAAATGTTGCATGAGAACACATATATTACATAATGTTTAAGATCATAACCTTGGGAGATTATTGGAACACCTCTTAGGATAGTTTGATGATCCTTCTCGATGTTCCAGTGCGCCTACCATCAAAGAAGTCCTGGTCGTAACTATGCTTAATGGCTTAGTCAAAATATCAGCTACTATGGATCCTTCAGTTATCACAAAGAATCTAATTTGATTAAGCCTTTTTCAGAGGGCAGTAATACCTCTTTAAAAATATGATGTGCTTATAATAGATACTAATTGGCATAACTTTGAGAGTGGTTGCACTTGAAATCCTTATGAGATAGTCAAAATTGAGAGACTGTTGGTATTATCACCATTAGATAGAGGAATACGGTGAATGAGGCATTTCATACCTCAGCTCCATATCTTTAGTTTGTTGCATGAACAATGTGAGTCCAAGCAAGAACTTTGGTAGTGAGATGAGAGCGCAACAGAGGTGCGAGAGGGTATGAAGG